>BGPR01016922.1:17065-33600 GCA_013235015.1 Araneus ventricosus
ATGATGAAAACAACGCTAAATTCACATTAAGATGCATGCAAACGATAAAATGGAATTAAAAGTGAATGCACAATCTTTTAAAATTACATTTATAAAAAATATGAAATAAACTTTTAGTTTTATGGCAAATCCACTTCTTGACTATACGAAATCAAAGAAGAAAATATCCACTCTGTCAAACGATAAACTGGAAAGAAAAGTGAATGCATAATCTTCTAAAATTACTTTTATAAAAATATGAAATAAACTTTCAGTTTTATGACAAATCCACTTCTTGATTATACGAAATCAAAGAAAGAAAATGTGCACTCTGTCAAAACAAAGCTTGTGTTCGTCTGCGAATATGATGAAAACAACGCTAAATTCACATTAAGATGCATGCAAACGATACGCTGGATTGAAAAGTGAATGCTTAATCTTCTAAAATTACATTTATAAAAACATGAACTAAATTTTTAGTTTTATTGCAAACCACTTCTTGATTATTCGAAATCAAAGCAGGAAATGTCCACTCTGTCAAAACAAAGCTTGTATTCATCTGCGAATATGTTGAAAACAACGCTAAATTCACATTAAGATGCATGCGAACGATAAGCTGGAATGAAAAGCGAATGCATAATCTTCTAAAATTACATTTATAAAAACATGAAATATACTTTTAGTTTTATGACAAATCCACTTCTTGATTATATTCCCCAAGAACATCATTAATTCCTCGGTCAATCTGATACGTGGATTTTGATACAAAGAAATAAGTGGAGACGTTGGCGTACACCAAAATCCCTCTTCATTTCTACATTCCGCTTGTCGCTTTGCGTCTCTGGAGTTTCATATCACCGCATCTGTAACGACTTTCCTTTCCAAACCAATAACCTTTTCTTCTGCCCCATAAAGATGACGGTAGGATTTGAGAACACTTAAGGAAAATCGGAACTCGTATTTTGTCCTATTTTATAGCAATTTTATTGCCGCAGTGAAATTTGATATCAGAATCTTTTCATTTGAAATGAAAACAAGGTGAGATCTCCCCTGAAGACATTTTTTCCCAAAAAATTGCTTTTTTTATCCCATCCGTGCTGCTTTTGATTCTTTTACACCAGAATTTGAAAAGGGAATTTAAAGAGTCTGTAATGTGATTCTAAAGGGGAATTATTTACGTTGAATCTAGCTATAATTTTGTAGATGTTCAAAATTATAATCTAAGTTGAATCTTCTAAAGGAGCGAATAATATGAAATTACATTTAGTTTGTTTTATGAATTAACTGAATAGAATTATTACGGCCAATTATTTTTATCTTAATCAAACTAAATTTCTGATATCTACAATGGGCATAATCTTTAGGGCCATTCTTACGTTCTGGATTTCTGAAATCTTATAATGTACTAGCCACCTTTGACGATGATTTGCATTGATTGTATCGGTATTAAAAAATTTAATGTTTGAATAGGTTTTCTAGATATAAAACTGAATCAAATTATAAAAAGTATTTCTCAAAAATTAATTACTTATAGTCCTATAAAAAGTCATTGAAAGCTTAAACCAAATTATTTCAGCATTAATTCTCTTCCTTTCAATCTTCTCAAACATATTCATTTTGCATAGTTTTTTATTGGAGAACTCTTCACTTAAAAACATGTGAAATGTTATATTAATCTATCTTTGAACTATTGTAAATCATTTCTTTCTTGCTTCAGAATTCGTTAACTGCTAATTTTTCAGCATTAAGTAGGTTTAAAAAGTGGTAATAATAATTTATATTTGGAACAGCATATTATTTCTGAATTAATAATATTCCCATTAATTTTGACTGAATGAGAGTTTGACTTTTTCACATGCAGAAAGGAAACAAGTCAATTTCAGTTCAATTGAAACAGATTTATAAAAGTTCTTAAGGAAGTTAGAAAGTGAGACATAACTTTCTTCCTATATATTTTGTCTCCGCATGCAAAAATTTGCTAGTATTTGAGGGAAGGGAAATTTTTTCTAAAATTTCTTCACAATTTTTCCATTATGTAATTAATCAAAATTCATATAACATTTTTATTATGTACTATTATTCCATTTTCTTGAACCATAAGGATTAGTTTTGAAAACAGAAATATCAAAATATTGTATACATGTGCAATCAGTATAATCTCAAAACATTGAACTGATAAATTATGCATATTTTAAGGAAATACATAAGGGAAACAATTAAATTTCAGTTCATTTCAAACAGATTTATAAAAGCTGTTAAGCAAGTTAGAGAACAAGACATAACTTTCTTCCTATATATTTTGTCTCCGCATGCAAAAATTTGCTAGTATTTGAGCGAAGGAAAATTGTTTCTATAATTTCTACACAATTTTTCCATTATGCAATTAATCAAAATCCATATAAATATATTATATATTGTTTTCTTAAACCATAAATATTAAATTTTGAAAACCAGAAATATCAAAATATTGTACACATAGTATATTATTGTGAACAGGACTGTGTTATAGTTGGACCGAAAGTGCACAGACGACTGTTCTAGGTGGACTTGCTTTAGAACAGGTCTTTGCGAAGAAGAGCATGAATGGCAACAAGGTGGAACACACGTGCCTTCTTTTTTTTCGTTCGGCTAGTTGTGATAGAGTGGTGAAGAATGAATGCGAGTTGATGTTCCCTTTTTTGGATTCCTGGTTCTTACAAGCTGCTGCTTGGTGTTCCAATCATGTTTTTCGTGAGATGAATTGAAAGCTACTTCCATGAGCTTTTAAGGTTATTATTCCAATGACTTCAGAATCACAGTTGTCTCTACTAAAAGTGTAGCTCGATGGAGATCTCGGCTTCGAGTCAATGATTTTCGATCTTAGCATGCGTTGGTAAGACTTTTTTTCAACTGCAGTTGAAGCTTGTTTTTCCCATGTTGCAACATTTTTATACTAGTTAAAATAATATTTTCTTACAACGTATCACTATAATGAATCATTTTTTAGAGTAACGGTACATATTTTCATACACGTGTTTTGATGACTCTTACAGATTGTGATGTGTATACAGTAACGCCGTGGAATAAATGTTATTAAATAGTGTTTTTCTTGTTTACTCATTGGTGTGCTCTTGCCTTTGGTGTACTAACCATTATTACGATCATTGTGCCATTTATCATGTATTTATTTTCAGCTATAGGGTTAGGCCCAGCTTAATATTTTAGTCACACCATAACAGTTATCAAAATATTGAACTTATAAATCCTGTATTCGAATGGAGAAGTAATTATTTTCAATTACTGTTTATTTGTCAGAGTCTAATTCCTCACTATTGTATTCAACGCTATTAAGAAACAGAAACAAAAATTACTAACGTTTTTCTCGTGCTCCAATATTCAACATATTGAGGCACTAAACTGCCACTTCTCGAGTCAAAAATCTTGAAACAATCTCATGTCTAGATCTTAGTTATGATATGACCTAATTCAGTTGATTCAATTGCTTTTTTAAACATGATCTATATATTGCTTGCTAATATAAAACTGCCACTTCTCGAGTCAAAAACCTTGAAACAATCTCATGTCTAGATCTTAGTTATTATGTGACCTAATTCAGTTGACTCAATTGCTTTTTTATGCGAAATGAAAGCCATTTTAGAGCAATGGATCAATTATATTAAATTCACAGAATGCGAAAAAAATACCAGAATCGAGAATTACCAGAAACGAGATATGAGGATTCACTTTCGGAAGAAACTAACTCAATGCTTGGAACATTTTGAGATGGAATATGACTTTTTCGCATCTGTGCCTGATTTTGCTTCATACTAACAGATTAAAGGGGAAAATGTTATTAAATTTTTAATTGAAAAAATAATTTCAGAAACGAAAAAAAAATGCAGATGCAGTTTTTTTAACACATTGACTGCAGGTCATGTGAATCCGTGTTGTGCCCATATGCCAACTAATTTACTATAAAGCGTATATCACACGGAGAGCTATAATAAGCTGTTTTCGTCAGCATGAGCGAAATGCCACTCATCAAAAAAGTTAGTAGCACGTGATCGGTCAGACAATATGACAGAAATTGTGTGCTGTATTCAATCGGCTTGAAAATGCACGCGATGCTGAAAGAATACCGCCCCATGCACCCGTGCCTGTTGCCATTACAGCTACCGAACCGGTTGAATGGACATGGGACAAGAAAATCGTCGGCAGAGATAATTCAAACCAATCGGGTGTGACGTTGACGGCGACGTAGTTCGCCCCAACGATGACCGAAATCCTGTCTGACCGGTTGTCTCAATGCGCCACGTGATACAAACTTTCCTGGTGAGTGGCATTGTGCTCATGCTGACGAAAACAGCGTACAATAGCTCTCGGTGTGATACACGCTTAAGACGAAAACAACTCATGTTATCTTTTTAGTAAGTAAAAAATTCGAAACCGCACACATTTACAACTAGATTCTAACCTTTGTTTCACGCCATTACCAGCATCTATACCCAAAACGTAACAGGAGAATAAATATTGACAAGTAACTTTTCCCGCGCCTGCGCGTGATCTGCTTCCCTGGCGATGAGAAATATCATGCGCTAGCGCGCGATCGGCAGTCAATGAAATTAAGAGTGACTGTTTGGTTATTTCACATTAGTTTTCCTTACACATCGATAGTTCAGCTATCGATAGTTTTCCTAACTATCGACTGAAACTATCGATAGTTTTCTCCCCGGCGATATTATCGATAGGTGTTTTTCAAGTCGATAGTTTTAAAACTATCGACTGATAATGCGCCTATCGATAGCATTGTCTGATAGAAAACTATCGATACTAACGATAGTTTTCAGAAAGTCGATACTATCGATTGTTTCAGTCGATGGTTCCGAAAACCCTATACTATCGACTTGGCTTCGATAGTATCGATAGTGTATCTATGTTTAAGGAGCACTATTTCACATTAAGTTCCAAAAAAATCTTTTTAATATTTCCTTATGTGTTTATTAAAGTCGTGAAATGCAGTTTATTATTATTATGGAAAATATTCCATATTCAAAATAATTGAAATACAATTACTCATAAGTGCATTAGTTTATATTATTAATAAATAATTAATAAAGTTAATTAAATATTGACATACATTTTAGTTGACTTCGGTAGAAACTATAGTGTACATTATTGTAAATGGCACACCAGAATTATTTAATTGCCAATGAAATATATAATTGCTAATTTTGGGCTTATAATAAAACTTTGAGCCTCGAGGTCTCATCCAATTAGCAGGAAGTTTTAAATCCATATTATTGATAGCGGCTGTGTCAATTTATAAATTTTATTATGACTGTATTTAAACTCTTAACAAATTCGCTTTATCTACCGTTTAATTTGATGAATTCATTTTGATTCAATTAAGATTCTGCGAAATCTTTGATAGGTTTATGAATGTCACGTAATTTTTATTTCGAATTACAGGGTTGGTTAATGGCTTAATTCTAGTTTATCAGTTTAAAAATACGATAAATCGATGCACGTATGCCACATCGGCAGATCACTTATGCGGTTAACTATATTTTGGTTATAAACTTGAGTCTTTTCATGCAATTGTGTCTAATGATTCTTTAACTAAAGTGAAGTTGGAAAAAAGCGGGTGTGTCGATAAGTGGACGCAATGCTTCTAATGTTTTTCTATATAACTAAATGTATTTAATGGTAGAATGACACTCTCTTTTTTTCCACTTACCTCTTATTTTATTTCTGTTTATAGAAAAGTAACAGTAGTCTTTGCGAAACGTCGGTGGTATAACGGATCGCATAGCTTCTTTCCAATCCGTTGACCTGAGTTCGTCTCCCGGCCGAGCAGTTGAAAGTTTTTTCCAGGCCATTTTATTTACAAAAACAGAATGAATGCTGGCATTCCGTATCAACACGTTTATACACACAGCTAGAGTATAGGTATACATGGACGCATCTATGCGCCTGCTCTGAAATGACGTTCACCCGTCTCGTGACGGTCGTTTTTCTATTCTAACTCGCCATCCTGAAGCCTGCTTCAAGAATTCAGTTTCAATTATCAAATAATTCAACTGGACATCAAATCTTCCTGTATGCTCTGTGAAATTATGCTGTTTTAAAGGTTAAAATATTTAAAACTAGAACCTTTCTCTATTTTACATTTAAAAATTTCAATGCAGTACAGAATTTTAAATTACGTTCCGTATTTACTACATTTCAGTATAAAAATAATATAATGTATATATTACTTGTATAAAAATATTAAACCTATTCATAATTTCCTATAACTTGCATTGCATATTTAATACATTAAGCATGGCTTAGTTTAGCACTGAAGCTGGAGTTAAATTTTCAGCTGAGCTCAACCTATTAGTGAGATATAAGATTTTACATAATTTTTGGTATTCTAAGCTAGACTATAGTAGTAAAATGTTTCCTGATTAGAATCTGGACAGCTTGATAATCGAAACCTTTCAGAAAAACCTTGCTAATTAGATTCAAAGCATGAAAGTATAATTCTAAAAATATTCTGTCACTCTTACACTCATTTTAAAACTTTGTCTTAGGTTTTTAGAAAAACACCTGAGAAATACTGTGTTTAAATTTGAATGTCTGTTAAAATGTCTTTTTTTCATACCAAATAATTTCACTTCGTAAAATGTTTACATCCATTTACTCATAAAATATCACTTTTCAAAGATTTACGTTTATGTGAATTCTAAAATTCTGAAGATCGGAAAATTAAACTAACAAAATTTACTTGGGCGAAAACCATATATGATTTTATATGAAATTGATAATATTATCAATTTCATCAATTTTATCTGTTATTATTTATCAATTTTATCTGTTCGGGTTATCCGGGAAGTTTGGTAAAATAATTTTGATACATCAAATGCACTAGAGTATTGACTTTGGATGCTCAGTGAAACAATGCTGTTACAAAAATCGTTCTGTGGGTGTATTGTGTAAACAGTCCAACACGCAGGATAATGGAGAATGAAGGTTTATTCACAGATATGCAGGAAAACACGAAACACAGGTCACAGGAAACAATAGATCTTGCACAGATTATCAACGTAAACAGACAACAATTCACTGGTAATAACAGTTCAGTACTTTGAGATTTAGCAAGGCTAACAGTCGGCAAATCACTATTAACGACAATAACGGTACTTTCAATAGCGTTCAGTTCACCAGCTTTCTAGCTCGCACTGCAGACGAAATTCCAAAGTCGTTCCAGTCGATCAACACTCTGATCCAAGAGCAGCCCTTAAATACTCTCCCCGACACGCCATGACGTCACGCAGAGTTTTCTAGTACATTCAAGAGCATTTTCTTTCCTAATAGAGATATCAAGAAAACGGTCGCATTTTCTGGAATCATCGATTTGTCACCAAGGTCACCAAATTTGCCGCCAAGTCGCCAAAATGGTTGCCAAGTTCGTAGCCAAGGTTAGGGGTCCAGGCCCAACCATCCCATACTTACCCCTGTAAAACTGTCTTCCCAAACATAAGAGTAGTCACGCAGGAAAGCGACATTAAATTTTTGCAACAATACGGAATGTGCTGGCGGCGAGTTTAGGTCCTGGTACCTGATTTTGTTTCCACAGATTAAGGCGTTGTACCCATTTTTAAATACCAATTCAAATGCCTCTTCGAAGTTAGCAATAAACATTAGCTTTGTTTCTGCTTCGTAATTGTTATTTTTCCCTAATTTTTTTTAATAAAACTTTTTCAGAAAATTAAAAAAAGATGTTTGGATTCTACAAAATTTCGGAAACTTTTGGTTAGGATACACGAGGATCCACCGTATTAAAAATCAAACAAACCAAATGTGAAGTTCAAGATGATGATTCTTACTCACTGGGAAATAAACTAAATCGGATAAACAAAAATATAAGAATTTAATTTCAGAATGATAAACTAAGATGGTGTTCGATGAAGACGGAAACTAGCAAAATCTTGTTCTTTAAAAAGATAATTAATTATAAGTAAAATATAAGCAAAAGTGAAAGACAGATTTAAAAAAAATCTAATCATTAGTTTTTTTAATATCTATCTAAAAAGTTTCCTCACATATTGCCTTAAAAATTTCAAAATTTTTTACTCTGAGTGCAGTTTCTCTTTTTTGTATGAAGTGTCTAAATACTCAAATTATGATATGCAAATTGAAAAAAAAAACTGTTGTCTGGCAATCTGTATTTCCAACATTCTTTACGATAAGAAGCTTACTTTTCATTTATTACATTCTTATCATTGAATAACAACAATTGCTGACATATTTATAAAATTACAGACACATTAGACTAATTATATCATAAGTGACTAAGTTAATTCACGGAAACATATATCTTGAAATTATTCAAGGAATTACACTATTAAGTTGTCTTTAATTACTTTCAGTTTTAATTAGAATGGTTTTACAATTAAGTAATAAAGGAAACTTCAGTTAAATTAATTAATTGCGGAAATATGAATAGAGTTGATAAGGACAGGCGCTTCCAAATCTAGTTTCAAAAATCAGACTTTCATTTACGTAGAAATACGGATTAAAAGGGAAAAATCCGCCTACAGATGAAAATGCTTCATCTAAGGAACACTCTAGGGGAAAATGCACCAAATATAAAGGAGGAGAAACAGCAGTTAAAAACTAAATTATTTATTAATAAAATATGAAATAGGAAAGGTATTCACACATGATTATTTACAGATTTAGACAAGATATATTTAGGGTTTGTTAGTTACTTGGATTAATTATCAACTTACACCTCGTTTAGAGATTAGTTACAGCCATCGCCCATCGACGCCGTGCTAACAGGGAAAAGACCCCCGTAGCTGCCTATGCCCACATCTACCGTAAGTCTGTTCTGCTTTATTTCAAAAATTCATCTCCTCGTATTAAAACATTACACTTCGTTTTAACGGAGAAACACCCACGCATCACGTGATTAGCACCGTGAGAAATCGCGTGATCGTTATCTTCCGATATCTTTCCGCTGACACAACAATATTCAAATGAGCTTGTACGGAAAGTGAAAAAGTATTATTAGGAAGGAATTAAACTTACACTTTTAAGCTAGACAGGAAAAATACAATTCCTACATTTATGATGTCAAATTATTTTACTGTGTTTTAATAAGTGAAACCATTAATGAGATATCTGCGAATCCAAATTATCTATACTTTAGTCGTATTTATTTTATACTAGCTGTTATCGGCGACTTCGTGCGAGAGGAATTTAAATTATTGATTTATTTTAATTCACGAATGTAAATGTTTCGTTACATGTTGAAAGAGAAAATTAAAAGTTCTGACGGTTGTTAATACGAAATTGGACGACTAACAGGAGTATACTGTATACATCTGCTCTTTTATTAGGTAATTTGTTTATCTATGCTAACACACTTTTGTATACTACGTTTTTTTAACGTAGGACTACGTTCCTCCCTCTGGGGTCTCAGGAAGGAGTTTGATTCACACTCAAATACCCCACAAAGAGATCCTCTATATCTCGGTAACTGCAGATGTTAAAAACATAACAATGTCCCCTTTAGCTATAAGTGTCAACAACAAAGTTACAAGAAAAATTGAAAATTGGAGTTGCAGTTCAGCTACTACTGAGTCGCAAGTTGTGGCAAAGGACGCATGGAATGAAAATAGAAGATGAGAGAAATAAAAGAGATGATGAGTAACTCGAGAAACAGAGTATTGGTGATTAACTTCGAGAAACAAAAGAGTATCGCGAGTCACAAGAGAATCTGAGAAGCTTCAGAAACAAAAAAGAGACCAAGAGTACAAGAGTCACGCGAGTAAAGTAGCGTCCTACTGCTTTAACATCATGGCCAAAGAAAAAGACAGCCTTCTGCCGCTTTCTTTTTTGACACAGATGAGGTTAGATTAGGTTGCTATATTAACGTTCCGTTTCGGAGAGCAACACGAGGCTATTCAGGGACGGACCTCGTTTTGGAAATCGGTCGATGACGAGGACGACTCTCCAAACCTCTGCGCCCACCAACGAAGACGTTTGGTCATCATGTATGACGTGCGTACAACAGGCCCCATACACGGTGTGATCTTTGGTAGGAATCGGGTTTCGAACCCGCGCCCCTCCGGCCTCTGCAGGTCGAAGACCTTACCACTATGCCACCACCGCACGGATGTAGAAGTTCTGTATCTTGGACACACGTGAGCACATATAGTAATATAGTCGTCCAAAGGGAAATATGGTTTTTCTAAATTCACACCCAAGACTTATGTCTGTCCCTGAGTCTGCCAAATGATATTTTTAAAGGGAATACTCATGAACTAGGGGTCGTAATTCCTTCACATCAGAATACGTTGAATAAAACCCTCTCCTTAGCTGGTGCCAGTCATAATCAACCTCGCACGACGTCATCCTAAGTGTGCAATTTGTAACCTGTGTGCCATTGCGCAACTCCGGCTCATCGAAGCTGGCTGCATCAATAGCACTGGAACACCGACTTAATCTCAGTCGAGCAGTACCCTCTGAATTCTAAGGAATTGAAGAACTCTACAGGATACATGTTACTTGCTGCCCATTACCGTATATACAGATGATATCTTGTATTACCTCCATTTGTGACATTTTGTTTTCATTTATCTGACTCCAACTTTCATTAGTCAAAAAATGTCTATTCAACAACAATTCTCTTCACATATTAGCTTGCAGTGCGATAAATGCTGCTTATGAGTTCTCTTAGCAGGCTTTCAATTTGGAAAATTTTCCCTTTCGATTTAATACACTGTTTGAATCTATTTAAACCGACCTTCAACAATTAAAAAGATTAGCACCTCGATTCAGTGCAGTTGAACTCTCATACTGTAGTGAGTTTAAAATTTCATTACGTTCCACATGGAGAATGTCTTTAAACATGCATTAATTTACTCCACCGGTGTCCTTCACTAAAGAATCACCCGTCAGAGCTCTGCCTGACATCAATACCGCCAAACCTCCCATGATACTTTGGTTGCGTTAATATTCTTCATGTTCGATTTAACATTTCAACTCCTCTTCTCTTGAGACACTACTGCCAAAAAATAATTTTTTGTCTTCGAATTTCTGTTAAAACTAATTTGTGGATTGACATGGAAAGTCTTCCCGAAAATGCCAGAAGAATCCAGAAAGAACCCTTCACCACTTCATCTCTGTTGCAAAACACTAATGAGAACGGGTTTCTTGTCTTGGTTCAAACCATGGAACTAGAACCAGTGAGTCGCTGTTGCAATTCTTCGTATATTAGGAGTTTCTGCATAGGGTAATAATCTCCTCTAGCCGACGTGGCTGTCAACCTATTCAAAACCCTGATAGATTTTCACCAGTTATCGTAATAGCACTAAATTCGTTACCTAAGTTAATTTCTTTCGCTTATAGTCTAGAAATTAGTTGGGAGACGTCACTTTTCGTTAACGGTCGTAAAATTGACGCCCCTTGAAACCACCAAACTAGGGGTACCGCAGAATAGACCCTTAAATACATCATTATTGTGCTCACGGTATCATCAGTCCCTTCAATCTGTATTTGGCGTCATCCACCATGTTATATGCCATCCGCTTCTACCATTCAATAGAAGGCTAATTTGAACAAAATATATCTTCGCGTATATTTTCCTTAGTTATAATTAACACCAGTTTTGGCCCTTATTCTAAAAAACTTTTGCAACTATATCATATCTGTCAATAGATTTCATCCGGCGTCACTCCATCAACAATTTCTGGAATAAAATCTATAATGAGAAGATGAAAATCCAAATTGCTTCAAAGTTGGCAGACTGCAAACCAAAAAAAAATTAACATCAAACCGAATTGAGCAATTTCGGTTGGTTATTCAAACATTATTTACTTATTTATTTTCCGCAAGATCACATGTCTTGGTTTTCTTTATGATCACGTGATCCAAATGTTTAATACGCTTTTCTTATGACAGCTGATATTAAAAAACAAGTTATTCCATGTGTTTACGCTTTCTTTCTGTGATCACTTGATGGTAGATTTGAAAAATAAAATAGTAATCTTCATCGCGAATCGCTGAGTCAATGGGCCTCTTCTTTTGCACTATTTACTGTTGCCTGTTGTCAAAATATTGAATTTAAGATGATGTCACATATCCTATGCCCATTTCCGGGTTTTAAATTACCATCCCGCCAATTGTTATTAATTGCCGGTAGTTTGACTGTGGAAAGCATAACAGACAGATATACTTTCGCATTTATTATTGGTTGGCGATTCAGATCTCTTTTTATCTTTTAAAAGTATTAAATCTATCTTTTCAAAAGTCTGATTGCACAATGACGTGCATTACTGTAAAACTATTTTCAGTAATTTTAGATATAGAAGAATCCGCGTTCAAAAGACCAGTACCAATGGCTAATAATTCGATAGAAATCATTAAAACAGTACATCATATCAAAGTAGCAGTCTATTATTGTGAAATTACATAAATAATATTATAAATTATTTACAATAGAACACTACTTTTATAATATTCTCCTAGTTCCTATAGCATAGACAACAAAAAAGTTCTTAATATGATTTAAATTTTATTGTCTACTAAATAATTAATTTTATTAAATTATTTGCAACTAAATTATACTGGGTCTTAAGTATAATTCAGTTGTTCTGGCACTAAGCTCACTATAATTTTAACTATTACAAGATTTTTTTTTGTTTCAGAACAAGAAGTTGAATTTGCTATCAAGCAAAAAAAATATCCTGAGAGAATTAAAAAAGAAATTTCAGTGAGATGGGTCGGAAATACTGAAGACAGAGAACGAGAGAGAATATAGAGTGCTGTTGATGTTCCTTTCTAAATGTTAACCTATTAATCAAATAATGATGGATGAACATGTAAAGCTGCCCCCACTAATTTGCAGTTTCTATGTTAAATTATTTTGCCACTATAACAGATTCCATTGCTATTTTGTTTATTTTAATAGAAATATGAATTTGGGCGACAATAGGAATATGAAGTATTAATTTGCGACCATAAGGATGGCGCGATAAATTATACAGTATCAATCTCATGTTCACAGGCAATTGCATACAACGAAATTCAGGAAATATTTGTTTTAGCCCACATTGAGCTTTACCGAATTATAAAATGAAAATGTCTAATCTAGAATTTAATTGGTGGAGATTTTAGATAAAAAATATTAAAATGTGTGAGAAATATTTCAACAAACAGAAAATAAGTCAATGTATGAAAATTAAGAATACATATTTGTTCTTATATTTTTTTACTTAGAGTCAAAAAAGCTGAATAGTAACAGTAATTGTTAAAGGAATAAATTAGGTACAATAATGAAATAAAAAATTAATTCAGAAGTACATTTATTTTACTTAATTAATTGAAGTAAATCGAATTGAAGTTTCGCTGGTACTTTTGAAAACTTACAGGTAAATAAAATCAATACCTCCTGTCGTTTCACGAAAACAATTTATTTAGAATTACTGAAAATTTGATTAAAATGTAATATTTCTACCGCAAGAGGGCAGCCATCAAAACCAATATCTGAATTCTGCCATTATGTTTGGAGATGTCCAAGAAGTTTTACGAAAAATTGTAACTTAGTGAAAGTTTAAAAATATTAATTATATGTGCATTTAAAATATATTTGTTTAGTAATTTAAAATGTAATTGAAAAATGGAGTTTATAAAATTTTTTGTTGATAACACTTATTTCCTTCCCATCATTTAACATATTTTAAAAAAGAGAAATTTTCGACAATTCCCAATATTTTAGATAATAATAAAATATCGTTGACGAAATAAATAATAGTTAAAAAAAATAAATAATATTTTCTTCTTAAATAAATGATTATGATTAACGTTCATCGCATTTACAAATAAAGGTATATGATTAAGTAAGCTGTAATTAACAAATGAAAATCCTGTCTGGTTTTTCTTAACAAGCACATTTCAATGAACCTCTTTTTATTTTAAATTATTTTCATATTTTCTTTGGTTACTTTCTTTTGATGTCTTTCTCTTTATCTCGTTCATCTTTTCTTTCATTTTAATGATTTTAAATTATCGCAGAAGGCCTTGAAATTATTTGGATGAAAATTTATAAAAAAACGGGAAATGAGTTATTTTGACTTAATCACACTCCTGCCTTACAGTCAATATTACAAATGAATGCTTGAATCTTTGTTGAAATCGATAATTAGCAAATAGAAGATTTCAAGAAAGGTTTTATCTACATTTTATTTGTTATTTTTAATAATTTTAATGAAAACTTATTTCAGTATGTTCGAAAACACGTGCAATATCAAATAGGTTAATTATTACAAAGTCATGTCCAGTTATGAAATTACATATTATTATCATGGGCTTCTTTTTAAAGGATTTATAAGGTCTATTTTTATCACTTTTTAGAGAAGGTTTTATAGAAAAAAAGCACCAACATAGATAAAATAGTACACCAGAAGAGAAGATAGGAATACCAGAAACATGGTGAAAATATACTGTAGAAAACAGCACACCAGAACACAGAAAATGGAAAGGCACAATCAGGGAATTACAGAAAAAAATAGTATGGTAATCTAAGCTTATAAAATTGTTGACCCCATATTAGTATGTAATTTATTAAAAATATCTTTAGTTTCTCCTTAAACTAGCATAGAGGTTCCTCAAAATATTGCATTACTTTCACAAACTGAATAAACTGACGATCATTTTCAAATGATAAGGTTACTTTATAATTCTTTTCAGAAATAATCATCAAATTAATCCATTTATATACGTTTGACCAACCTTAAAGAAATGGTACTGTATGTAATAATACATCCTAAAATAATACATATTGCCAAACTGTCCTTTAACACCCACCATGAACGACCAAATTCAATTACGAACCTGTCCTGTTTTAAATCATTAGGGTTAAATGGCATGCACGAAGTGGAAAAAAATTGTTCTTCTTTTCACGGCCATGGACTCTTTGTAA
This sequence comes from Araneus ventricosus, assembly GCA_013235015.1. Classification (NCBI taxonomy): domain Eukaryota; kingdom Metazoa; phylum Arthropoda; class Arachnida; order Araneae; family Araneidae; genus Araneus; species Araneus ventricosus. Next base: position 31,998 of record BGPR01016922.1, read on the forward strand.
AAGAGAAAAATTCAAAATCTTATTCAATGTAGCTACTTGCCATTTGTTGCAATAAATGTCGCCTTTGTACATAGTACACATCTCATCGTAATCAAGCAATTCCTGGAAAATGTTCTGTGATCTTATTCTGATTTTGCTCCTCAAGTTAACTGTCGATTCTCGTGAAATGCCACCTTTATCTGGAACAATTAATGTGGAATTTGTGCTCTCATTTGTTTTAAAAAATTAATTCTTTCACTTTAATGCTAGGAAACCACATGCAAATTGGTGGAGTACCAAGGCCTCCACTCCTGGTGAGAGTAGAGATATTATTTATTTTGAACTAACGGAACATGTTTTCATGTATCTTTTGTTCTAAACATTAAATTTTCCTCTAACTTTTTCATAATTATAGGATATTTTAACCATCTGGTGTATTTTCTGTAATTAGACCAAAATGAGTAAATCTTTTTCTTCTATGATTTGTGCTTGAGAGCCATTTTTAATAGTAAAACTTATTAACCCGGTAAGGAAGTTCATTTCTTTAACTATCAAAATGTATATATGTATATATAAAATATAAATCCAAATATGTTCAGTATAATCATAGAAACAGCAACAAGAATTAAATCTTATATCAAAAGTCATTATTTAATATATATATATATGAGAGAGAGTAAGCTATATATATATATGTATATATGTTGATATATATACATACACATATATATATACATATAGCAATATCAATACTATATATATAATATAGTATATATCAATGTCACAAAAAATCAATAAATGTTTTAAATAAAAATGGAGACAGTAGTTAATCGGTAAAAGCGTGTAGATGTAAACAACAGTAAGTAAAAATCTGGCATGAACCTCTGCAATTAGTGAAATCATATTTCAGAATGAGTGCTGGTGATAAAGCTAGTGTTCACCTGTCCCTACCCCGAACATATGATGAACCAAGAATTGCAATGAAATAACAAAATATTAGAAAGAATTTCATTGAACCAAAAATGATAGATACCAATGGGAGGATGGACAAAAGGAATGAACCTGCCTAACGTCATAGAGTGTCCGGATACAAGCACAGACTAAATACTTTTGCCAAACTTGTAAGTATTAGAAGCTTGGATGAAGATTATGAAATCGAGAGCCTAAAGATGAAAAGATCAACATTGAGAAGACGAAGATTAGATACATGAAAAAAAGGAAAAGAGTGGGTTTAAAATTGTATTAAAAAATTAAGGAATGTTGATAAAAAGGCGTTGTTATTATATAAGTGTTTATTATATATCATAGTATTATTTTATCTCTCCTTTTTTATATATATTTTTCCTTTTATTTATTTTCTCTCAGAATCCCTTGTCTTTTTCACGTATTTTTTCTTGACATTTGTTTTTATGAATGTTTATATATATGATGTTTTAATATAAGGCGATTATTTTTACTATGAAATATATATATATATAATCAAACCAAATTATATAAAACAAAATAAAAACCAAAAACAGTAAAAAAAAGCAAAATGGCTAAATAGACAAAACGAAAAAAAAAACCAAAAAATTGAAAATATCATAGTTGAGCCGGAGTAATGTAATCGAACGGAAGGTAATGA
>BGPR01016923.1:0-33599 GCA_013235015.1 Araneus ventricosus
AAAACAATGCTGGATTATTTTAAAATGTATATTTAGCAGATAAACTTATTTTCCTATAATTTTTAGCTTTTGAGTGAAGAAAATCATCTTTTAATAATAGAAATAAACATCATAGTAATTACTTTGAGATTTATATCTATTTAGCGCCAAAAGCAATATTAAAATAAAATGCCTATAAACATAATCTTTATATGTTTCCATAATTTTTGTCATTGTGTAATTTTAAAATTTATCTAAATCTTAATTTTAAAATGCGACACTTATTAAAACGTAATTATTGCAATATTATATTTTTATAGTAATTTTTTTAATCTTAGATAATATTTTTTTTACGTTTGATTTCATTTAAATAATGAAGATGCATTTAAAAACATCATATATTAATGAAACCCAGTATAAAACGGAATCCTGTCTAAAACGGAAAATTTTTCTGGTCCCTTTAGATTACGTTAGTACAGGTTTTACTGTACATGAAATAGCACTTACACTCCTTCATCGGTGAAACTGCAATATTTGTACCCTGATGTCACTGATTAAAGCAGGCTCGTACCATTTGAGTAGCCAGAGCATGCAATATTAATTCATAAAAATTAGGAATAAATTTAACATTCTAGAGTTTACATTTAATTGTCTAATTACAAGCAAAAATAAATGAAGATAACATACTGTTGCATCTCCATTTTGTACATTAACTGACAACTTGGAACACTTAGATTTCCTTTCCTGTGCCTCTTCGTCTAATTTCTTCAAATCAACAAAATATTTCAGAATTACTCAAACATAAAATATTTGATACATTACAATTATTTGTCTAATACAAAAAAGAGGATTTTAGTACTTAACAGGATGACTACGACAACGATTTGTAACCATAGCACTATTCCTGCATAATGCCATTTCTTCCTAGATTACCAAGGTTTTATACATGAAAGACAGAGCATTAAGTATTTTATTAGAAATATCCTTTTCTTACTGTACTACCGCCCCCAGAAAAACCCCAGGCACCAGACATGCTGGTGGAGGTCGTTATGGAAACGGCTTATTCCACTGCAATTGGGGGGTAGTGAAGAAAAAAGCTGTATTTCATTTGGCGCAGGTAGAATCGTTGGAAGTTACATTTCTCTTTATATTTTGGTCGAAAACGAATTCCTTGCTTAACAAAGTATGCTTAGCTTCCCAAATGTTGCAGTTCAATTTATACCCCTTTCCCTTCTTTCTTCGACTCGTCTACTTGCGGCGACTCTGTTCAGGGTTTTTCTCGTGGCGGTAGGGCAGTATGCTTATTTCATCAATATGAATGTATTCACTTTCGAAAATGCGTCATGTAAACTTACACAAGCCTATCTAAAATTTGGATGAATCTTTAAGTCTTTCTAGCAAACTTTAAATAAATTATTTAAACAAAAGTTAATTAGCTGAAGTCTGTAACGCAGATAATATTTGCATATTTTAAAACAGTAACAATAAAAAAGTCAAGGATTCGTTGTTAAAACTATTATTTGTCCAATGGGATTAAAAAAATGTTCATGTAAAAAAAAATTAAGAAAACCTTCCAAGTGGCCAATTTTTTTTACTAGTTCTAGATAGATAAAGAGAGATAAGCTGTTCTATTTGTCTGAAATAAGCGCAGTGTCTAGATGAATCTATCGCACTTATAACCATGAATTTTGGCACACAATTACAAATTTTACATTTAAGAGGACACATTTCCCAAAAAATGGCCAAAATAGAAATTTTCGTCTTATTAGGTTATATCATTGTTCTTATCGTTTTACTTATTGTGTCAAAATTTCAAATTAGTACCTTTAATATATCAGAAGTTATTTAGATTTTTATTTATGATGACAAATGAAAAACATGCGCAAATGACAATCTTAAATGGCTTTTTCTCCATGTCGGTCTTTTCTGCTCGTTCAAAATGTTTTCAAAATGCTAAGTCGTTTTTCCTTCCTAAAATAAACCTTTTAAGTTTTTTGTACATATTTATCATTATGTATATGATAAAATTGTTCATTCAGTAAGCATTCAGTGGCTTAGTCCTCTTTATATACAAGATATAAAATGAGTTCCTGCTAAATTTCCTCATTTTTCACCATATCATATATTAAAATATCTTATTTCGACGAATGTTAAAATGGATGCACAGTTTTGTGTAATATATTTCAGTGAATCTGCAAATAAAATTTGAAGCAAAAATATATTTGACATATTTGAAAAAGTTGTGGGCATTTTGAAAAATTTAATTTTTTATTTAATTTTTAATTTCAACTAAACAAGCAGATCCAAATGGATTTTTTTTCTCCTCAAGATGACGTTATATGATTGGTAAGTCTGAATACTATCAACATTGTTTCAATAATAATTAAAAAATGTTGTGAAGTTAATGTGTCGCCTTAATGAAGAAAATTAATATTTTGTATTGTTTCCTGTGATTTTTCACATGTTCAGTAATACCTCGTTACAACGATATTTTGGAGACCAAATAAAAATATTATTATAGAGGTATATATTGTTATATCAAGGGGCGATATAATTATGATATATAAACTCTTAAATTTTGGTTGTTTTAATTTTGACACACTACAACAATATACATTTTGTAAAAAAGCATCACCCTCGACTGGTAATGATTTTTAAAGCATACACAAATTTGTAAATTCAGCTATACAATAAAATATTTCAGATACTTTAAAAGCTTATTTATCGAAAAATTCCCATATATTTTCGTTTGCTTATTCATTTTTTGAACTGTTAAGTCAACTAACAAGGTTCCCATAGTCTAATGCACAAAAATGATAATCATTTGTTGATGAAAGGCTTGAAAATAATGCCCCTAGGGGCTGAACTGATTGGAGAGCTTCTGGGATATCAATCTGGGATATCTGTATCAGAATTCTCTTCTTAATCATTTTCCATTTCTGTGATTTCAGGCAGAATATCTTTTTCAGTAATTCCTGAAAGAATCATCAGATCATCATTTGCTTTTAAATATTCTTCCAAATTATTTCCAGACATTTTGCCACTTTTTTCTTCAAACTTAAAGAATTTAAAGCCTCAAAACACATTCTTCAGCATCTGAAACATCGCCGTTTTTAGAATCTTCGTCATTATCAGTTTGCTTATCCTCCATGAAACAAAGGTCGCCTTTTTTCTAACAATTAACGAATTGTTTTTTTTTTTCGTAACTTCCCCCAACTTTCAGCAATATTGTCACCCTCTTCCTTCACATTTACAGTTGAAAAGGCTCTTCTTCCTTATTTTCGATGTTTATGAGTATCGAATCCATAGCAGAGTCAATGTTTTTATTTGTCGCAACTTTCAGTCGTTTTCTCTGAGGATTGATTTCACTGGAATTCACAGCCTCTTCAATTTGTTTCCCCTTCTTCAGGAAACTTGCAATCGTAGATTGCGAAACTCCGTATTTCTTGACTGCCTCAATCTGCTTCATTCCATCATCAATTTCTGTAATTATCTTCAGTTTATCCTGAAAGGATAATTGCCTTCTACTTGCCATCTTAGTTGAGAATTCAGACGGGAATGAAAGAATATCAAATATTTCGATTGGAACTCGGAATTGTTTGACATTTAGAAATTAAACAGAGCTTCCACACACGACAAAAGCAGCAAAGCATTTTATTTGTTACTGTGTTCTGTGGTAGTCAGGACTCATTACCTGTAGAGTAACACCTGTTGCCTCCAAGTAGACTAAGTTATTGTATCCATTTCTGAGAAGAGACGTGTTCTGGGTGGTATGATTTTTCACATTCGGGTATTTGGAAACAGAAATATTATTGCCGAGGAACAAATTTAGTGCTGATATTTGAAAAGAAGCATTGTTGTACAGAGTTTTATTGTATAGAATATCATTATATTGAAGGGAAATTAGCATTATGTTCTCTGCAAATTCAATGGGACTATAAAATTTTATTTTTGTAGAGGGATTTATCGTTGTATCGGGTATCGTTGTAGCAGGAGTTGTACTGTATTTGCCCGCAGTATCATATCTGATGGCCGAAGGAAAAATTTCCTTCATAAACAATTGTTGTTCAAATATGATTTACTAAATTTTGAGAATTCTTTTTAAAATGTCCGTTTTCTTCCACAAACACTTAGCACGTTAAGCGCCATGTCAGTCACCGGTGACTGACACTGAACTTTCCGTCTAACCGAACCTAAAATCTAATTAGATGACCCCTTTTCTACTATAGTTAAGAGATAGCAGAGAAGGGGTCATCTAATTACACAGATGGTTTGGATCTCAGACGCGAGTCGCTACGTTTAACGTGTTCAGAATTAAAACTAAAAATTCTACATTGTAATAAAATTTTAATCCACAAATTTGAATATTACGGGAAATATGAGCATTTGTGGTAAATAATGTTTCGCTGCGCATACGTGAAATGTAGATCTATATACTGCCAACAGATGGCGCCATCAATCAACAGATGGCGAGTACCCATCATCGGGTACGCGCCGTAGAGTTTTCTTTAGAACGTCGGGATAATATCACAAAACAAGTTTTTCATATTAATATGTAATTTAATTATCAATCTCTTTAATACAATATTTATACAGAGTAGTATAATGGTTACAGAATAGGTATATCACAAGTTTATCTCATGTAGCAAGGGTCTGTGGCAGTGGCGGATTTTTACAATATGAGGCCCGAGGCGCTACATTATTTTGAGCACCCTCCAAAAAAACTCTATTGGTGATACAAATGTGTAACGTAAAATAACTTACTTATACTTTTAATTCTAGGTCTATATTTATCTTCGTTATTCAATTTGAAGCTATTTCTTGTATTGTTGTTTATATTATTTTTAACATTTATTTCCCTCATTTTTACAAAGAATATACTTTACTCTTGGCAAAGTATATATGCTATGTCATTTTTCATAACGTTATATGTAGGTTTTTCATAATTTCCAGGTATTGATACGGGACGTTTAAGTGCTAAATAATTAAAACATGAAAACAGCGGGTAGGTAATGGTTTATTTTACTCCGATAAAAAAGCAATAAAGCTCAAGCAATTTAATAAAATGAACACGTAGAATAGAGTTGGGTTGATACCAGGTTTTGCTGTATCAGGTACAAGTTGATACTGATACGCGCTGGTACCTGATACTTTTACTTGATACTTTTGTATCTGATACAGCCGATAACCGATCCCTTCCTGTCATTACAGAACTGGGTAGTCGGCAATGGGGTATTGATACGAGATTTCTGACTTGGTGATGCTAGAATGTGTTATGTGTGTATTTTTTTTAAAACTACCTATATATATTATTTCTTATCATTACTTGGAATAAAATTATTTCTAACGCATTTTTTTTAGCATTTCTTGCAATGTTTATTAAGTATATAAGATTGATGGGATTTTCAATGATTAAATAAATATATTTTGCTTTAAGCATTTATTTATTCGAAACAAATAAGTAACTCAAACAACAGAATTATTATTAGTAAAATAAATTGAACATAAAAATGAAATGTTGAACATGAATATAATTTTCAGAATATAACGATTTAAAAAATTTAATTAAACAGAAAATATTTATATTTTAATATATAAATATACGATAAAGTACTTTGAAACAAAATGAAAATGGAACTGTTGTTATCAGTCTTTTAAGTTTTAGAAAAGTCTTTACTTTTTAAAAATGCTTTAAGAAATAATGTACAAAATTAAAATTAGCAACTAAAGCTAAGGTAACAACCAATTTTGGAAGAGAAGGAGGTAATAGTTTTTAAAGCTAAACGTCTATTAACATATAGAGTTTAATATGAACAACTTAAAACAAGAAATTTCTCTTTAATTCAGAAAAGAGGGAAGTAGGTATATTAACGAAAGTATAATATTGAGATCATACAAGGTGCAACAATAAAAGAGTTAAAGAGAGAGATAAAAATAATTCAATAATTATAGTTTTAAAAAACTAATTTTTTTACTTTGTCAAAAGATAAACTTGTTTTTTTTTTGTCATTTAAAATCAGTACCACTATCGAAAAATGAGTTGTCACGGAACGGATGTCACAATCATGCAAAAATGTTTTCTGACTAGTTTTTTTTTAATACAGAAAATTGTACCTCTCTTCTCGCCTCTATTTTATTCTTTCTTTATTAAGGAAGTACTTACCCACTCCGGGGATCATTCTCGATCGAGATGTTCCTTCACTGGTGTATGATGCTGAAATCCTATCGTATCTTTTCCACAAAATTAATGCATGACATATCAATCCCACACATACCAATCCCAGCTCGGGAATCCCGCCTTCCGATACACTTAACTATTTGTTTCTCTATTTTCTACCCCATTCGTCATGACTTCAAAACCAAGGCCACATGCACTTCATAATCAAACCTCTACCGAAAACGCAAAGCTTCCCCAACCCGGAACAGTATCATTCTAATATTTGTATCATATGATACTTCTATCAATCTGATATTTTTGTATCACATGATATTTTTCTATCAATCTGATATTTTTGTATTAAACCGGTTTTTTTTTGTATCATATGATATTTTTGTATCAATCTGATATTTTTGTCACATATGATACTTGTATCATATGATATTTTTTGTATCATATGATTCATTCTTATCAGCCGACCGAAAAGGAACACGACGGAAGCGATTACTTATCGGTATCATTCGAATCAGAGAACTGATACCGAGTACCTGATACTTTTGGTCTGTATCATTTAGATGTATCTGATACTTTTGCGTACCTGATGCAAAGTATCAAGTTGATACAGTATCACCCAACCCTAACGTAGAATAATAAAAAAAGATGCAAGACAATCACCCCAGTCATATTTTAAAGTTGATTTTACTTTCTTAATTATATCTTTTCTTCTTTCACATAATTAAAAAAGGGTGGGAATTATTTGCACTTTAATTTGGATCAAATTCACTTTGATAAAAATATTTTGCACTCATAACAAATATACTGCACGCGAAAAAAAATTATTCCGCTAGAATTAAATTTATTCAGCATGAAAAAAAATATTTGAACTTTGAACAAATATGATGCACTGAAGAAAAAATATTATCACGTGCATTAATTACTTTCCACTATAAAACGGATGTTTCCACGTTGAATAAGCTAAACAAACTCAGTTTTTGCAGTCGTGCAGTATTGCATTAGTTGGAGTGTTGCCAATAGGGGGAATCATCCTTGTTTATGGGGATTTACTACCTCAGAAGGGAAAAAGTCCTCGAATAAGCTAAAACCGGTAATTTTATCCGCCAAATTAGCAACAGTGGTTAATTTATAATATGGCTGTGCGCCGTACATTGCCGCGACTTGTGCGTGTGCAGCGTGCATCGTTTCTTCTCTACAGGGGTGTAGTGGAGCTGGAACGTCGTTCTGGCACCGCTTTTTTTCAGGAGTAAATTGTGAAAATGTTCTTAAAACAGCGCGAATTTTGTCACCCAGGTTAGAGCGCCCTGCACTGCTTATTTTGCGACTACATCACTGCTTCTATACCTCTTGTTATTGTATCTTTTCAAACTGAACTGAGGCCGCGGTGACCTAGTGATAAGGTGGCGGCCGCTGAGCCGGAGGGCTCCGGGTTCGAAACCCGATTCCACTGAAGATCCGTCGTATATTAGGCCTGTTGCACGTTCAATTATACTTAGGGAGACAGAACGCCTCCCTGTGTCTTGTAGCCATTACAGCTATTTTACAGTTTGAGTGGACAACCTTAGGGAGACAAACGTTCTCCCGCTGGTGTGGTGCGGAAGTTTGGATATGTGGTTGCCAGTTCGGATGTCGTCCTCGTCATCTAACCGCGGTTTAAAATGAGGAGGTTCGTCCCAAAATAGCCCTCGTGATGCTTCAAAACGGACGTTAATATAATCAAACTGAACTTAACTATTTTTACCCTATTCATGTGATCATCTGATATATTTTGTGACTTGGCGGGTGAGTTGATTTAAATTATAAAAAAATGTTGTAAATCTTAATAAAATAAAACATTTGAGTATTTTTGCTTTAGAAGTCATAGAAAATATAAGCGATTTACTGGAATTTATGTCGAAGTATCATTACGAGAGTGATGAGGAAATAAATGAAAAAACACACACACAAGGAACAGAAAAAACGACTCTGGATTAAAACTAAGGAATACGAAACAGCAGAATTGGTAATAAACTATGTAAATAATTTGCGGTAAATAAAACGTGTAAGAAAATTACATCACACAATAGCTCAGCGGGATGCAAAATCACTTATCGCCGTATAGCTGGTGAATATAGAGAGAATTAATGTCCTGCGGGAATATAGTTCTATTCTGAAAGTTCTGCTGTTTCATTATATGAAGCACAGTAATCACGTGGATGGAAATAGAAGCCTGTCCATGGTGGCGAGAGAAATGGTGCGCCAGCCATATGAAGATGGTGTGAGAAAACTGAATGCAATAATAGCTGCATTCCAAAATCGTGGTTTGAAAGAACCAGAAACCTTTTAAATTCTGTTATTTAAAATGTTCTGGCAAAATTTAGACAAGAAACATTTGAACCTCCAACTAACTATATCTATGAAAGATGTATTTAATTGGTGTAATGCCAGATGGAATGGTTCCTGTCGAAGAATATACGCTGTTTGTGTTTAGTTTAATTAAGTTATATTAACGACCCGTTTTGAAGCAATACGAGGACTACTTTTGGACGGACCTACTGGTTTTCAACCGCGGTCAGATGCCGAGAACGATACCCGCGCGTGCCCCCCCCCCCCCTCTCCAAATTTCCGCATCACACAAATGGAAGAACCATTTGATCGTGTGAAAGACTCATGCTATAAATAAATGAAACTGAGTGGAATCCGAAACTTTTATTGCCTGATGCCATCAGTGTAATAACTAATGGCTTCAGAGCCTGTTTTGGACTTCTCTCGCGACGATTGACGTGCTATTTCCATGTAGTAAAAAAAAGATTGATGGCAAACTGCGTGGCATTAAAGACAAAGATGAAACAAGGAATGGTATTGAATGTGTTCATTTATGCTCTGATGATAATACCTTTAACATAGTGTATTATTTTTAAAGAAATAGGAGGAAAAAGAATGATGTGAATATCGTAACATTCACAGAATACTTAAATCGAATAGCTTACCAGAAATCTTTACTGATATATAGGTGCTCGGAATTATTTTCCTATCACCAATAATGGATTAGAGGCAACCAATGCGCTGATAAAAAAAAAGGAACATACATTTCGTGAGCGTCTCCCTGTTAGTCAGTTCCTTGAAATGTGTGAAAATGCGATTGTGAAAAAATTGTCAACTGAACGTGATCCAGTTAACCCGAATTACAAACCATTTTAAATGAAACCTCATCTAAAATGGTTTGCATGTCCCCACAAAGATTTGGACAAAACCAAATCAGTGGGCAAAATTAGAAGTCGAAATTTTATTAGGAAGAAACGGAAACCAATCTGCGCTTTATTTACTATCTTTACAGGTGAAACAGAATATAAATGCAGAAGTGAAGAAATTCATATGAAAGGGCATATCTCATATGGACCTTTTTTGATGAATATAAAACTGAATACAATAACTGTGTATGGAAAGCGATAGTATCTGCCTCTGGCAGTAACGGTTCTGTTTCCACATACTCGTGTCCTGTTTATATTTGTAAACATAGAGCTTAGGCATGTTAATATTCATAGGGCAAGAGAAAGTGCCAAACGAGCTAAATGTTTACCTCTTGGGCAGAAACGTAAGAGGGGTCGGCCCATTAGAGCTAAAAATGCTCTTTTAATACAATTAGTATTGTTTAGTAATGTATTATTTTATATAATATATATTATTTTATATAATATATATTATTTTATATAATATGTTTGTTTACTTTGTGCTAAAAGTAACTTTTACTCGTGCTTTATACATTTTTAAACCTTTTTTTTCATTTTTTTGTAATAAAATTTTTTATAATATCTATATTTTTTATTTCCTTTTTTGAGTTAGCAATCCGCCCAATTTAAAATCTTTGATACTATGTCTTAAAAATTGAGTTTGAATGCAAAGTATTCAATTTATAGTTCCGTGTACAAAGTGAAAAATTTATAGTTCCGTGTACAAAGTGAAAAATTTATAGGGCAAAGTATCAAATTTATAGTGCAAGGTATTTGAATTATAGCTCAAAGTATTCGAATTATAGTGTAAAGTATTCGAAATATAGTTCCATGAATCAAGTGTAAAGTATTCGAATCATAGTGTAAAGTATTCGAATTATAGTGCAAAGTATTCGAATTATAGTTCCATGATCCAAGTGTAAAGTATCAAATTTATAGTGCAAAGTATCCGAATTATAGTTCAATGTACCAAGTGCATACTATCTAAATTGAAGTGCAATTATATATTTCCCATTAAAAAATCGGGCGCAAATCATTTTTAAATTATAATGACAGATCAAATTGCTTCAGTTGTCTCCGCTGACAACCAGTTTCTTTTGTCCAACCATTGAGTTGACATGAGGGAAAATATTCTCTCCACATTTGCATTGTAGGCTGGAATGGAAAATGCGTAGTCGCATAGCTCTATTAGACATGACTTCTCATCAATGACTTTATATCTGCAAAAAACTTCAGCCGCTTCTCTTGCATACTCAATTTCATAATTGCTTCGCAGTTTTGATTGGTATTATTTTTCTCTAAATAATCTTTTAGATACACAAACTGGTTGAATAGAATCTGAGTGTTGCCAATATCGATGCTTGTTACCCATAAGTATGCGATAGCACCTTCTATTTCTTCCCGACACAGTTTAGGGAGAAAACGAGACAAATAGTAATATGTGGCTGAGTAGTGAAATACGGTGAAAGTCCCGTATATACGGGACGTATGGCAACCCTAATTATATGTATATATAAAATAGATGATGAAATTAAAATACCCTTGCATCCTTTTTTTCCCATTTCTCTCCGAACAGAGATGGTTTTCATTTGATAACATAAAATATTTAAGTAGCAGTGATTTGTTTCGGTTTTTGCGTGTTGGACATAACAGTGTCCAAAAATTCAATTTTTATATTAAATAGGAACAACATTTCAAAATTGTTTTTAATAAATATTTTTTTTTCTTTTCTTAATGAAACTTATTCAGTTGAAAAGGAGAAATGAGCTTATAAATCACCAACTTATATTTATGAAATATAATAAATTTTATCTTAAACTGAGAACCATTTTATATTTCTTTCAAATTTCGAGCTCGAATGAACAGTGTCAGTTTTTTTGTCCTAAAGGACAGAACAGTAAATTCTAATAAAAATACAGGCAAAAAAAAGATAAAATAAAAAAATTATTTCCACGAATTTTTTTTTAAACAGAACTTTGAGATGAATTAAGATAATTTTTTTTAAAAAAAATATGTTATCTAGTTTAAACTCTGCAGAGTAAATCATTAAAATCGTTTTCATCGTTCCTTTTTGCTAAAAAGTTAGCTTGTTAAAAATAAAAATGTGAATCGTAAAATGATGCAATGACTTTCAAATATAATATAACTAATCAAAAGTATAGGTGGATGACAGAATTATGTGAACACTTTTGAATTTGCACACTTTTTCAAATATCTCCCGAAAGGCTGAAAGGATTTTCCTAGAACTCCAACCATGTAAAGAAAAGGCTTCAAATCACAGTTTACAGGGAAGATTCGGTCACGTTGGCATTTAGGGGATTGACCAGAAATTGATGAAGAAAATGATTTAGGACTCGCCCCATTTTACAGAAAGCTGATAATGAGTTGCAACTATCGCCAATGGTTTCGCTTGATAAGAGCAACATTTACATGCATTTTTGTGAAAAAAAGCACGAATATTTAGGAAGCTATAAAGGTTTTCTTAAAAAATCCCAAATTTTCACGCAAGTCTTTTGCTTATTACATAGAGTTTTCAGCCAAATTATACGAAACAGAATTCATGAGAATATGATAGCGAAGTATTGTAATAAAATTTTACTTAAATACCTTGAATATTAGAGGAAATATGAGTATTTGTAGTAAATTATTTTTGTCTGCGAATGTGCGAAACGAATTTTTCTTTCATAGTGCAGCTTATCCAGTTGAATACCGCTAAGATTCAGGAAGATATCTGCATTGCAGCGATATGAATTTTAGTTTCACTCCAAGAGAAGCCAAATGATGAGGGTTTTTCTACAAATGATATTAATTTTTAATTGAGTCTTCGAATAGTTATCGACGAACTGCAATCCAAGAAATGCATTTAATTTATAAGTATAGATGCGTATTCAGGATATTCAACTTTCATAAAATTTAATATTACTATTAGAATCGATTTAATCTCTATACAAGTTGTTTTGATGTTACAAAAATTAAGACAAACTGAAATAACAAAATATTTAAATGTGGATCACATTCAGGAGAGTTGATGTTATTATTTTGCAAATAAAAAAATGCAAAATCTTAATTTAGTAAGTAATTTTTTAAAAAGCGTGAAAAAAATGTCAACTTTTTTTTGAACAATCTAAATATAAAGTTTGTCAGGACTGTTGAGTCATACATATAGCTGCGAAAAAAACTGGACCACACTGAAAATGCAAGCGAATTTGAAAGCATAAAAAAAATCCTAAGAATGACGTCCGGAAATTGAAGCGATACTTTGTTTTAATTTAAATTCAATTCGAGCACTCTGTTCTTAAAATTAAATGAAAGCACTAAATTAAATTACCTTGATAATACTGCAAGAAAAAAAAGTATTATGATGCGTCTGGCCCCAAAAGTTGCGGGGCCCCTAAGCAGTCAGTTACCTACTTTGCCCTGAACAGTTCAACACCTGTGAAATCAATTTAAAGACCATCACGTCTTGGGTACAATGGACGTATCATCAAATGAATGTTGTCTTCTGCATATCTCGTATTCTATAGAGCACATTCCTGTGTGACTCGCAGATTAATTTATCACTAATGATATACATTAATCACATTAGGACTCAATTCCCCCAACGTTTCGTTTGTCTATTTTCGTTCACTCATTAATTTTTTTAAAGCAAAGAGGAGAAACCTTTCAGTGAGGAGAGGATTCTGCTATAAACAAGGCTGCAATGTCATAAATTCGCCGTCGGCTTAACGCCGTGATGTTCCTCGCATAGATTTTGAGGCCCCCTAGAGTCTCGAGGCACGAGGCGGCCGCCTCTAACGCCTGTGCGGAAATCCGCTACTGGTCTGTGGTAGCTTGTGATTTATCTATTCTGTATCCATTATACTACTATGTGTAAATATTTTATTAAAGAGATAAATAATTAAATTACCTATTAATACGAAACGCTTGTTTTGCGATTTTATCCCGACGTTTCCACGAAACATCTACGGAGCGGACACGACCTGCGCCTTTCTTATGTTTTTTCCATAAATCTCGAGCGCATGATCTGGAGTGTGTGTCGTCTAAATTTCATGTCATTATGACCCATGCAACGCCCTGCACGGCACTCTCAGTTGGGGAAGTTTGATTTCGACAGCCCTGTGCATTTAAGGAAAGTACACGGAATCATCAATATTATTTTAAAACGCAATGATTGACTAATTGAAGTCTAAAAAAACATTTATATTTCTGGAGGCATCCCCCCACAAAAAAAGGTTTCAGTGAATTTCAAGAGTTCAGTGAAATGCTTGAGAAAACCCCCCAAATTCCACCCAAAAATACCTAATACAATAAAAACCCGGAAATCCGAACAAATTTTTTAATTTTCTGAAAATGTTTTACTGAAAAAAGAAGGAAAAATAACAGATATGAATAAGGAATAAAAACTAATGTTTATTCCTAACTTCAAAGAAGTATTTGAAGTGGTCCTTAGGAATGAAAACAGCACCTTCATTAGTAGAAGCAAACTCGGATATTTTCTTTCTACCTACAGCTTGTTTGCCACTGAACCGTGCGAACCGCCGCGTGTTCTTTCCAAACGTTTTCACAGAGCACCCAGAGTCGACACTTTACTGCATTTGGTATATCAAGGTTATTTTACCGAATTTCGCGGATAAACTGAATTCCTCGGAATCCGAACAGAGTTCAGCTCCAATTAGTTCGGATTCCCAGGGTTCTACTGTATTATTATTAAAAGATATTGTTTAATAATTTTTAGAAAATATTACAACTTTTTTAAAAATAAAGCTAAGGATCCATGACTACATCGCCAAGAGAAATCAGTGGCTGTGCAAGGGACAACAGAATTGTATTTCCCACTGGTAAATATGTATATATGGTAAATATATTCATTTTACCAGAATTAAAGATGTATGGTAAAATATGCATAGTTATTAGAAAATAATTTCAGTGGCAAGAAATGTGCTTACTATTTTATATAGGTTTACACCTTGCTCTACTATTTTAACAAAACGGAAATTTGAATTCAAGAATTAAAAATGCTTCATGCATTATCAAGAGCTCTCTGCTAATCAGAAAAGATATGAAGATATAAAATAAAAGATTTGAAATTCAAAAGAAATAATGACTGTAAATGCATATTTCTTTGATTAAAAATATGGTGAACAGGTGTCAAACATTTACCTGCATTCAAATTAAGTACAATTATGAAATTTTTATTTGAAATGATTTTAAAATCTAATATATACTATAAATCCTTGGAAGTTGAATTGTGACCTAACAATCAATTTAAATTTCCTATTTTATGCATAAATGAAGTTTCTTTAAAGTGAAACAAAGGCTTATATAAATAAATGATAAAATGTTGATACAAAACATACATTTATTTAAATTAAAGATAAATCATGATTTAAAATCTAAAAACGTCATCAATTAAATTTATTACAAATAACTTACGAATAAGTAACATTTGGTTCATCACATAAAATACGCGCAATTGTTCAGAATACTAAATCGTCCATAAAACAATAGATAGAAGAGTTAAATGACGGATATCGAATTATTAAAAAATGACTAAAATTTTCTTAAATAGAATCAACAGATGGTGACAAGACGTGTTCAAGAGAATATTTTGATACAAAGTATAAAACAGTTTTCAACCTTTCGAAACACTCCATAACGTCAATAAGGCGTGTTTCGAAGTCAGATTAGTAAAATCAAATTGCTTCTTAAAGCATAAAAATCATTGATTCAGGATATAGTTTGCGTTTTAACAGAACAAATGGTCGTTGCATTTGCGGAGATTCAAAACACAATACGTCATTTTTCATGATTTGTATATTGAGGTTATTTTTTCACGTAGAGGCGTAATCACACTCACCAGTAAAAGACTTCTCACTCGTGTGAACCTGATAATAATGTATCAGCATTCTTTCAAGACGAAATTTCATTTATCATTTGAAGGGATTCGGGTCGCAACTGTTTTGCTGCAAATGATCGTTTAATTCCGATTCATTTGTAAACTTTCTTGAACATTTTCCACATTTGAATTCATTCTTTTCTTCTTGCTTAGAAGAGTAAGTTTCCATTTTTGATTCATGATATTTCTTCATATGCGATGTTAGATTTTCCTTCCTATTGAACGCAAAATCACAATGCTCACACTCAAAAGGTCCTATTTCCCAGTGAACCTCAAGGAACTGTTTCAGTTTCCATTCATGTGAAAATTCCTCAGAACACCCCCCACCCTCGCACTGATTCGGCTCAACGAGATTCGGTTTACTGAGTATCGGTTCACAAGGATTCTGCATATGAATGTTTAATTCTGGTTCATTTTTGAAGCCTTTTCGACACTTCCAACATTTGAATCCTTTCTTTGATGTGGGAGCACCCTTACGAAGAGAATTCTCCCCGCCCTCTATCCTTGTTTGTTGTTGAGAAGTGTGGGTCAATTGCTCTGGAACATCACTTACTCTACAGTCATGTGAAAATTCCTTAGAACACTGATCACTCTTGTTCTGCTTCGGTTTATCATGATTCTGCATATGACTGTTTAATTCTGATTCATTTGCGAACTCTTTTCGGCACTTCCAACATTTGAATCCTTTCTTTGATTCTTTCTTAGAAAAGTAGGCTTCCATTTCTGCTTCATGGTATTTCTTCATATGCGATGTTAGATATCTCTCCCTATGAAACGCTAAATCACAATGCTCGCATTCAAAAGGCGTTTCTTCCCAGTGAACCACAAGATGCTCTTTCAGTTTCCATTCATGTGAAAATCCCTCAAAACACTCACCACACTTGTATTGATTCAGTTCGCCGGGAATACGTTTGCCGTGGTTAGGTTCACAAGGATTCTGCATATGAATGTGTAATTCTGATACGTATGTGAAAATATTTCCACAATTCCAACATTTGAATCCTTTCTTTGACCTGGCAGCAAGCTTACGAAGAGCATTCTCCCGGCCCTCTATCCTTGTTTGTTGTTGAGAAGTGTGTGCCTCTTGCTCTGGAACATCATTTACTCTACAGTCATGTGAAAATTCCTTAGAACACTGATCACGCTTGTTCTGCATCGGTTCACAAGAATTCTGCATATGAATGTTTAATTCTGATTCCTTTCTGAAGCCTTTTCGACACTTCCAACATTTCAATCTTTTCTTTGATGTGGGAGCAAGCTTACGACGATAATTCTCCCCGCCCTCTATCCTTGTTTGCTGTTGAGAAGTGCGGGCTTTTTGCGTGGAAATTTCCCTTTCCTTTTCTAAATCTTCGGGCAAGAAGTTTTCGTTGGAAGAATTTCCTCTTTTGTTCAAGAGGTCTGAAGAATTCCTGCCTTTCTGATTAGTGTCTCTAAATTTTTTTTTATTGATAACATTCTCTGTAAGATAATGAGATGTGCAGCTTTCTGGTGCAATGAGAGATGAACCAGTGAAATAGATTGGGCTATCTTGATTCTCAATTTTTGAAGATTCTACAGTTATTTGCTTTCCAAGCATCCTTTTCATAGAAGACTGGTTTTCGTGTTCTTGCTTTGATGACTGATGATAAAAATTCATCAGATGCTGTGGCTTTGCACTAGAAGCACTGAAGGGGTCCACAATATAGTTGAAATTACATGGGGTTTCTGCTTCTTTATCCTGAACATGCGAAGTTTGTGTTTGACACCAAGCGTTTTGAATCCCTGGAGGTAACGTAATCATTGCCGTATGATTTTTACTAAAATGTTTCAATAGTTGTTCTTGTTCCAAGAGAATATTTTGGTTAGGAAAATTGGACGCGTCAAAATCTTCATTCCTATGGAATTCATTTACTTCTGAGTCTTCGTATGGGAATATGATATCTTCCTTCGCCGACGCCAGTTCTTCACGTTGACAAGGGCTGTTACCTATCGCTGGAATCTTGACTTCTCCAATCGGGTTGGTGGATTTACGACTGGAGTTTGTCGGTTGAGGCTGTGGCGGAATTGCAGATTCAGGATTTGCCATATTGAAGGTTAGCTTTAAGAATTCATTTCCACCGCATACCGGGCAGATAAGAACTTCGGTAGAAAAGTATTTCTTGAAACCGCAGACACAACTATATGCAATCATTTCTTTGTTTACAACGGATATTACATGCAAAATATAAAAATCTAAGTAACAAGCAAATCACACTACTGTTATAAATTCCGTTTGACTTTTGTACTTAAATATTTCATCTTCTGTTTCATCTTTGGCCTGTTGTTGCCAAAGACAAATCTAAAATTCTACAACTTTAAGAAATAAAATTGTGATTTTCATCTCAAATATTTATTTGAAAAATAATATGAGAAACGCTCATTTTGTACAGAAAATCTGTTACTTAATTTATTAAAGTAGAATCTCTGCAGTTTCATACAAAGCTGACGCTTGATGTCCTATAATCTTTTTTCATCGTTGTCTGAAAAACAAGGCTTACGTATTTTATCCGGATAGGAATCGTAATTATTCACAGAGCGGGATATATCAATTCTTTTTTCATTGTATTAGAATTATAACTTGAAAATTATGTCATCGTAATGGAATAGCCGCCTCTTTTGAGATTTTTTACAAGTTCTCTTTCTTACTCTGAAAATTGTTTCCACATGAGTTGGTTGGAAAGTTCTCTTTGTTAGTTTGAAAATTGTTTCCACATGCTGTGGCTGGAAATTTCTCATTATTATTCTGAAAATTATGTCCGCATGTTTTGGCAGGATGGAATTCCTATTTTATATCACTTTGGAAGGCACCGAACAAATGGGGATTTGATTAGTTTATTTGTACTAACGATTCGTTTTGAAGCAACACAAGGGCTAATTTGTTAAGGATATCGCAATTTTTAATCTTGGTCAGATGACCAGGACGAAACCCGTGATGACTTCACCCTCTCCAACAAACCACACAACAATAACAGGAAGACGTTAGTATGATTTAACGGGCAGCAGGCCGCACAGCCACGGCTGTTCTTTATTGAAATCGGCTTTCGAACCTCGAACCATCCGGCCCCGAAGCCCAGACCTTACCACCACATCCCTATTGGGATGAGAAGCCACCAGAAAAGTAAACGTGTTTTCGGATCCCTAGACAGTTCAGTGATAATTCTGAGGTTAGGTTGACCACATTTCCGATGACGGGTCGTACCTCCTACGGGAGGGTTTGTTGTGCGTTCGCAAATGCAATTGGCCACATCAACCGTGTTATTGTTGAGACGACTTGCTTTTCATGCATTACCCTTTATTACTATGCTAGTCTTGATTTTCTTCGTTATATTATCATTTCAAATGTTTTGTTGCACGTTATTCACCTTCTCGTAAGAAATCTCATCCTGCTGTTTAAATTCCTTGCGAGGCCATGGTGGCCTAGTGGTGAGGTCTCGGCTTTGGGGCTGGAGGGTTCAGGGTTCGAAAACCGATTCCAATGAATGGTCCGCCATTGTTGGTTACTTAGAGCACAAAGAAGAATCAGAGATCTTACTTCGCAATTTGTTCAGCGCCCCCACTCGCCATTCAGAGAAACTAGCCACTTTGATTCCCGCCTTTTCAAATGGAATTCCGAAGCCGGTACCATGTTTTGTGTGAGAAGACCCTATTTTATAAGAACAGCTAAGTTTAATTTGTGTTTCTCAACTTTTATGAAAAACGATTCGCATTAATGAATTATTTGTAACATTATTTTCCCTTTAATAAATAAAATAATGAAGTTTTGTTTCCTGCATGCAACTGCCGTAGACTTTTAAAATGCTCATCCATATGCTCACTATGTATGCAATATACTCCAAAATTTTCTGTATTTTTAAAGATTTATTGCTGAATAATAAGACCTGATATTAAAAATAACCTCAAAAATACCAATCCTACTTTGACTACTATTGTCAAAATATTAATTGTTATCTGTCATCATAATTTCCAAGCAGTAATTCTATGGAATTTTACAGTTATGAATATTTTTATTTGTGTTCAAAGTTAAAAAAGCAATTTTGAGATGTGTATTAAGTGTACTTAATTATATCCTACACAAAGCTTTCTAAGTTAAAATGTATGTAATAATATATTTTTGATTATATTGCAGATATTAGGATGCAGTTTTCTAGCATTTTTAGATTATTTTGATTTTGAGAATTTGCTTTGTGATATTTCAGTTAAGGCAAACTTAAACCCAGGCAAACTATCGCTAAACCTTGGCGATAACTTTCATTACCAAATCATCAGCAATGAACTTTGGCGCTAACATTGAAACTTAGCTGATTTGTTTTTGGTCTGTATCATATTTTAGATTTTAACTATGGCGCAGCATGGCCAGTTTTGGCCCTTGCGCCATAAAGCTTCAAATAATCAATCAATAAATCAAACTTGGCGACCATTGGGGCTGCTTTTTTCGAATGATTACAATACTTTATCTGTACTTCGCTTTGGAGGTACGAAAAATTCATTAATAGTATTAATCGAAAGCATCCAAAAAACGTTTGAGAGTTACTCTTAGATACTTGGCGACAAAATAAACTTCTTAAAAATTAAATTTAAAGGGCATTCCATTGAAACTTTTCACGGAAAATGAAAAATTTGTTGCAAAAATCTTGACGAAGCAGTTGCATTGAATCGAGGCATTGACAAATTGCATACAAAAGAAATTCTTCAAATGTAGACGGATGCCAAGTTAAAAAGAAATAATTTTAGTGCTATTATGCACGATGGGTAAGGAGACTGAAAAAATATTCTATAATAGTATATTTTCAAAAGAGTGATCTCGAAAATGATCACTTTCTAATTGTTGGTTCAAAAGGAAGTACAATTTTTTTTTTAATCTAAATACTAGAAAATCACCCGTCATGGTATGACGGGTGCAAATTGACTCTTCATTTGAGTAAATAGATATACAGGAGGGAGAAATGTTTAACATTGATTGAAAACAAATAAAATAAACTTATGTTTTATGACAGGAAATATTTTTTATTTACATATTATTTACATATTTCTTTATTCAAAAAACCTCTTGGTAAACAACATTCCAAACTTATATCACACGCACGATATACCACTGACGTGATTTACTAGTTTCTATTAAAAAACAGAAATTAATTTGAAATATATGATTAATATAATTTAAAATTTCTCGGGAACTATTGATCACAGCGAGATAAATTCTCTCAATGGATAGAAAATTTTATTTCACTATTTTAGAGCTATTAAATTTGAAATTAGAACGACATTATTCTTTTAAATTTAAAATGACTGAAATTTAGGTTCTCTAACAATGAAATAATGCTGTTTAACGTCTCGCAGTGCTATGGCGCGGGTTTTATTGTTGGTTCTCTTTACGATTCAGAAATATAAGCTTCAAATTGACAATCTTTTTTTTCAAAAAGAAGTATAAAGAGTGCGTTTTAATTAGCCTTCAACTTTGAACTGAAATATCTTCTCAAGGTGTGACTAAATGTGGCTTCGAAGCAACGAGAACGCACAGATGTCACTTTCACCCCTTTTCACTGTGTCTTCCAAGCCGTCTTATTCAACACAAGATCGTATTTATCGTTAAAAAAACTTGTATTTAAGGTAGGTATGGCCGGTTGGTAAACATTTACTCTACGGTGTTCACTTACTTCACGCCAATTTTTCTTGGCGCAATTTCATCTGCTGTCGCCAAATACTGTTTTAGATGTGTTGGAAGCCGTTGAAATAACAGACATACGATAGATACACTTCCTTTATTGAAAGTCATAATGATAATAAGTATAACGTTCAGTAGAATAGTTTGTCTACGAAAACATAAGGTTTGAACACAACTAATCGAGCTAACTGATTCATAACTTACTAAGCATCACGAATAGAGAGCATCTTATTACACTTAACACATCGTGCTGCATCGGCATCGCAAAATAAAAGAAGCTAGAGACAGTGTCAGAGCGATACAGTAAAACCAAGTAGACCTTATATATCTGCTGTGACGTCATAGGCAGCTGACGTAGGAATTCGGAATAATAACTGTTGCCAATAAGATGCGCAGTGATTCTGCGCATGCTTCATTTGAAAAGGAGAGATTGAGCACGCAATGCCTTCGGCATTTCAAGCGTGTACCGAGCAATTTTTTTAACTCAAAAAAAAAAGCGAATTCGCTTATTCATTGAGAAGCGAAAACACAGAATAACATACACAGTTCTGAACCTAAAGTGAATGAAAATGTTCGGAACGAGAAAAGCGTAGTTAAAACTTCACATACCTATTTTAAATTGGGCTTCCACTGTCTGAAGGTGATGGTAGGCCGAAAGGGAACCAATGTTCCCAGAATTCGGAGTCATAATGAACAATAGCTGTACGAAGAGCACATAACGAAATGATAAAATCAAACAAAAATCATACCGAAGAATTCCAAACGATTTTTTAATCAAATTCGATTGAATCGACCAATCACATGAAACAGATCAACGGAACAAACCAATCAAAACGAATCGTAATATCGCGCCATGCGCAAAACATCGATGAAAATATCAATTTCCGCGCATGCGCACATCTCAATCGTTAAAATCATCATTGCGCAACCAAAACAAATGTTGTCCCTTTTTGGCGGCAAAGAGTTGGCGACCCTAACAGGAACGAAGTAAGTGGACACCGTAGAGTAAATTTTAAATGGCCGGTTATTGCAAACCGGTAACCGGTTTTCAGCTATTCAGGTTTTTCTCACCTTCGGTTTAACCTGGCGGTTATAACCGCTCAAAACAATCGGTGTTTGAAAATGCCGGTTTCTCCGGGTTTTTTTATAAGAAAACAAATGCTGTTTGTTGATAAATTTTTCTATTAATCTTGTTAATACTGGAAATCAATCCATCGACCAATATTTATCTGTTCATAAAGACTCTTTCAGTAATCCGCCAACCAATAGACGACTCAAAGAAGCGGTTGTCGTTGATTGGCCTAAGAGGATGAAATTCAAAGCTTCATAACCTGGTAAATTTAATACTAATCGAACCTAAAATCGAGCCCAACTTCCTATTCGGTTTGTCAACCTGGTTATTGGATTTAAAATATAACTGGTTAGAACCGGGACAAAAAAAAACTGGTTAACTGAACCCCCCCCCCCGGTTTTCGGTTAAATTCGGTAAATTTTCCCATGTCAATTTAAGTGGTTAAAATGCAACACTGTTTCTCCTGAAGTGTTCTTAAACATTACAGAACTGACCTAAGGTCAATGATGAAAGGTCGATGACGATTTTGTTTATATTTAGGATGATTTCAAAGAAAGGTGTTTTTTCTTATTAGGCTGCTCTATTATCTTACCTCTGAAAGTTCTCACATTGAAGACAATGTCCATTACATTATCTTTCTAAGTTCTTTTCTATAAAAATGTTTGGTACACTGTCTACAATAACTCAATATTTATTTCAGTTTAAAGCTATATGTTAATTAAAACTGTACTTATCGGTTATAGGGACCATCAAGTGAATCTCGCCAACACGTAGGAACCACGCCAAATTGTTGCTAATACCGGTTGCTGAAATCGTATCGGATAATATCGCCGATGTTATTGTTGGCGATAACCCGTAAAAGCAATAGGTCACTATAACCGATAAGTACCATTAAATCTCATCCTATAAATCAGAAAACTAATTGCCAAATACGACATTTTATTGAAAATAAAAGCCACGGCTGCGTACAGAAAAGGTAAACTCATTCTACCTGCTTCTCCTTCATTCTGTCATTTACGTAAGTGAAATAGTGTCCCAAAATAGCAAACAGCAACATGCTTATAGTCATGATGACAGCGTACATGAAGAAATCGTGGGATCGCTTTTTCAATGTAGAAATTCCTTCTATAATAATGAAAAAAGCGTTTCCAATTCCATTTGTGAAGAACCACATGCCTTGAACCATGGATTTTAAAGACTCCGGGGCTTCACAGTATGAAAAGTCCAAGCCGGTCACTCCGAACATGATTTCTCCAGCGGTCAATAAGATTATCTGAGGCAACTGATAGAGCATGTGAACCAAGTTGTAAATAACTGTCTCGAAAATGGTAATCCTAGATATATTGTGGGCAGAGTTCTGATGAATTGCAACCACATAACTGCCCCCGTCCTTGAATTTGGCTGCTCCTATGGGATTTTCTTGATGAGCGGTTTCATCGATCGGCAGATAGATTTTATACACACCTGGCTTCATTACGCAATATTCCGTCGAACCCACTCTGGGAGGCCGCGTGTTGTTATCTGGAAACACGAAATATTTTTCAGGACCACGGAAAAGAATGGAAGCATTTTCACTCTCCATGAACTCAAAGTCGGTGCTGAAATGCAATCGTACTCTTGGATATCCGTTTTTCTCTTTTATTTTTGTGTCTGTTCGAATTTGGATGTCGATCGTGTCGTTTGAAAGTGCCGCCATCATGCACATGAACTGCGCTGGAAGGCTGAATTTTGTATAAGTTGCGTTGGTTGCAGAACACTCGCTTGGAGAAATTTCCCATTCGATTTCGGTGTCCGATGGAATATCTTTCAGGGTTTTGGCTTTGAACGCCATCACCGAACTGTTCATCACGCCTTTCAGATCGAGATCACAAGGCGAGTTATTGATGATGGTCAGCTTGCTGAAGCCCTCGGGAGGATATTCAGGAAACTCTTTTTCTATTTCCAGTTCAATGAATCCGGCCATGACGAAGGCAACCGCAACCAAAACACCCCCTACTGCCATTCTCTGCAAGGGCGTTCTGCACAATCCACATTTTAATAGCAAGGGATATATCACGGAATTAAATAGCGGAATGAATATAATAATAAATATGGGATTCGCAATTTGCATTTGATCTGGTTTTATGCGATAAGCTCCAACTTGGCCATCCATTCTTGCTGACTGCAAAATCCAGGTAGAACCTTGTTGTTCATAAAGCAACCAGTAGATAGGCAAGGGTATGTACATACACATAACCTGCAGAAATGACTTAATATCAAATATTAATTTCCTGTCAAATTTTTCGTCAGCATACTCCAACCAATGATCTCTCTTTTCTTTTCCTTTATTTTTGAACTTCTAAGCCAGTGCGTAGAATATGCATCTGAAGACGGAAACAAACTCACTTCCTTCTGCTGGTCTTATTTTGTACATAGGTTTTCCACACATGAAAAGCGTTATGACTATGATAGAAAGCATGGCAGGAAATCCAAATGCTAATGGATAGCGAGTTTCTTTACCAAAACAGTGGACAGTGGCTCTGAGTTCCGGAGATATGATGGTGGACAGTATGCTTCCTATGTTGATGACGAAATAGAAGAGGGAGAAATACATGTGCCTTTCTTTTATTTGATCTTCTTTGTACTGGTTACCTCCAAAAGCTGAAACACACGGTTTGATACCTCCTGTGCCAAGGGCGACAATGAAAAGTCCAAACAGTGACACTATCGTCATGTTTTGAATGGACATGGGCGTTGCTCCAATGGCAACAATAGAGTTACCAACAGCGAAAAGAATGGATACGTAAAATATCGTCCAAAATAGGCCCAGCAATCCATCAGCCATGATGGCCCCAAAAAGTGGCGAGATATACGCCAGTACCATAAAAGCATGGAAGGTGGACGCAGCCGAGTCGTCACTGAAATGGAGTTCTTGAGTGAGGTAGAGCGTCAGAATTCCCTGGAAGCAATAAAAACTGAATCTTTCGACGAATTCGGTTCCGAGAATGTAGGGAATTCCTCTTGGCAATTTTCTGAAACTTTCTTCAACATCCTTCTTCTCAGATGCGGATGGAGCATCCTCTTTCCCATATCCCTTTGGAGATAAACGAGAAAGATGTCTGAAAAACGGCAGTACTCTGCTCATAGAAGAAATTTATCACCTGGAAATCTGCTAAGGCAACCAACAATTCATCCTGAAATCCGAATCAAGGCAGGTCAGTGCTGTATAAACTCTAACATCCTCTAGATTATCTCTAAAAGTGATTCTTAATAAATTTAAAATATCAAGAAGTCTTGAGAGATTCAAATATTTCCATTTTAATAGAATACTCTCAATATTTATGAAATACGCTTTAGCAGAAATAAGCTTTAGTTTTATTGATATCTTAGCTAGAAACCTCACTGCAAAAAGTAAATTAAATTTATGTTGCCATATTTAAAAGTAGAAATAATTTTGTTATATAATCTAAAAATAGTTAATTTTGAAGAAAATATTTGCTTATTTTTCTAAATAACTAGTATAACATAAGAGAATGTAAATTAAAGTCAAAATAGCGTTAGAGGTGAATAAACAGAAGAGAACACATTGAACATTGGAGTCAGTACCGGAAGTTATTGCTGTAAAGTCATGCATCCAATCTTGTAAAATAATGTTTATCTCAGTCCACGACGTTTCAAGATTCAAAAAATCTTTGACATAAGGTATTGTGCTTTGTCTAGGTTGTAAAATATATAGCAATGTATTTTAGATTTGAAACTGGATTATCCGACTGACAGTTCAATAGAGTTAATTCCTACTCTCGTGATACACAGCAAATACACGGATAGATTACATTTTGAACAATCAATTCAAAGCACAGTTTCTACTTTCAATTTTCCATGATAAATTAAAGACAAAGCAGCTTTTAGAGAGCATAAGTCTCAAAGTTTATACTCTACATTTTGAAATCCGTTCTATTCTTTTATTTGTTGTTTGTAATATAACGTCACTGTCCGACTATGGCATGCAGTTAAATATTAGATGATACGCGTATATTCTTGTCACGTGACCGTGACGTTCACCTGAATTTACTGTACTGCGAGAACTGCAAGCTCATATTTTTTGCGATGAATAGTGTCGCCAAATCGGAATAACGCCAACATTTCAAAATGTCGACAATTCGGGTTCCGTTATGGTTCCACTAAAATCGCTAGAATTTGGCAGTTTTTGTCCATTAATGAGTTAATACGTCGCGCGTCATGGCACGCAAACGCGGCGTGTTTTCAGTGAGTATCGACACTGTTTTTAGTGCGTACCGGCACTGCTTATTTCGCGACTACGCCACTGGTCTGGATCTTCAAAATACCCGGATTTACGCCAGTTAATGCGGCGAGAGAGGATTTTGGTTGTCATAGGGAATGTCTGACGTATTCGAAAAGCTGCCGTCATGCCGCCAATGAAAGAAAATTGATTGTTTACACTGTTTTCGGCCATCATTGATGATGAAATGGATGACCCTCCTTATTCAGGCCTCAGTTGAAACTGAAAATTAAAACTTTTAGCAGTTTGGTTTTAGTTGTGTTTTTTATTAATATAATTTTGAATCACTCAAGCAGTAATAAAAATTTGCATTCTGACGTCTGAATTTCTTTCACGTTTTCAAACTCCTTGCTAGAGTTATGAAAGAGGGTCGTTGTTATTCAGCTTTTAGAATTTTATACTGCACTTTGACCCCCCCATCCGGTGTGTCCGGATTTCAACCAAAAAGATTATGGTGACCCTATGTAAAACTGATTTCTTTTTATCTGCCTAACCTCCGCTGTTGTGGCGTGGAAGTTTGGAGAGGGGGTGCTGGCTCAGGTGTCGTCCTCTTTATCTGAACGCGGTTCAAAAGTAAGAGGTCCGTCCCAAAATAGTCTTCGTGTTGCTTCAAAACGGGACGTTAATACAACTAAACTAATCTAATCTGCCTTGGAACCTTTTCGAATCACTTCTTATAACAGAATCATAATCGGAACACGTTATGTTTGTGACGTCAGATGCATTAAGTATAAGATTCCGCTACTATTACACTTGGGAAGCAGAGAATGCCTCCAAATTTTTTGTAGAATAAGAGTCTCCAAATATTTGTACAGCCTAATGCATTAAAATTCTTTTTGCAGTATTGTTGAATTGGAAAACGAGCAATTTTCTTTATACGTAGATGACGAAGAGAATTTTCAGTTAAACCCAGCCAGGAATTTTGCAATTCTTAATCATAATCAAACAAAATTTTTTATTAAGATTTATGAAGTTACATGAATGGAATGAAAAATATTTAACTTTCTGCTTTGACGGGCAGTTTCTCGTATTTTCAAATTTTAGTAACAAGTTAGAAAGATCCAAGAAATACAGTAGCAGGCTTTCTGTACAAGTGAAAAGCATCCCACAAAAAAGAAGATAAAATTGTTGCAATCTACTATTGAGAATTAAGATCAGAGCCCTGATGCCAAAAACACGTTCGGGTAGTCATTTGAAATGAGTTTTGGTACTAATTATGGGTTCTCAAAAATAGTCATAGTATCTACAATATAGTGAGCTTTGGTTGAAAAAGAAATGAGGAAAAATTTATGGTTCAGATTTACAATAAAAGTTAACATTCGACATGTGTTTTCTGAATTGACGAAGAATTATCAAAAATGTGGTCCAAGATAGCGCGAAGCCATTTATTGAAACTAGGAATTGCTAGGTGGAATGCAACAAGAATCTGAAAAAGTCTGCCGCTATTCTAAGGAATTTTGTCGGCACATCTTCGGCTTGATTTTTAAAAGATCATGTAAGGCCTTCCATTTGACATACGATGGAGAATTAGCGATTCTGAAAGGTTGATGGTTGTGGAATACTTGAAAGTACCTGAATCCTTATTACAGCCTACGAAAAGGAAGTCATAGAGAAGGGATAATGCCTGATTTGTATTACAAAATATTGCTCTTGGACACTAATTTGTTCCTACGAATAAAAATTTATTCAGTAATAGATGTGTAATAGCAGATCAAAGTCAGGTAACTTTAGTGTATAAGAATTCTTAGAATCTTTTCTTAACTTCCAAGATGCACGTTTTGTGGTAATTTTTAAAGAAAAATTCTTTTATTTGGTAACTTTTATACAATTTTCAAGCAACTTCTTCACAATTTTCAAGATTCCTCTCCAATTTCAGGATTCTTTCCATTTTGTCTTTCTCTGCAGCTGCGAATTTCGTTCTTTCATGCGTTTGGAAAGCCTAGAAAAGAAAAGAAGAAGAGACCAATGAAATACCAAAAAGGAAAAAACAAAAACAGCTTCTAATCATTAACACGACTATTTCACATAAAATCGGGGAAACTTTATACAATCTGTCCCAAAAGTTTATAGATTCTAGTAAAATATATGGTTTAACAAAACGGAAAGGCATACAAACACCAATTACAAATATGTTTATTCCAACCATATGCGACTTGCATTCAACGAAATATTTAGAAAAAAATAACAATTATATAACAAATTGAAATATTAGGTGTCCCAACAGTTTATAGAATATATGACATTTCAACAAAAGGTGCTCAATACAACGTTCTTAATAGTTTAAAGTCTTTCCATTGTTCAGTATGATATCGTACACACGTTTTTCCAACGACATAATTAAGGTTTGTAATATCTCTGGTTCCAAGTTGTACTATGCACTTTCAATGACTGTCTTCAAGACATTAACTGAATAAAATTGCCCTCCATTCTCATATACCTTCCGAGACATAATGCACCACACATTCTCAATTGGGTTTAGTTCAGGACTCATCGGTGGCCACTCAAGAACAGTAACAATTTTTCGAGTTTAAATAATTTTTCGTAGCAATGGAAGTATGTATGGGAGCATTATCATGCTGATATTCCCAATTTTCTCCCCCTATGTTTTCTGCAAATGGCATAAGATTATTTTATAGTGTTTCTATGTATTTAGGAGAATTCTGTCGGCCATCTAAAACGGCCAAAGCCACTTTACCGTTGAAACCGAAAGCCGCCCACACCATCACATGGCTCTTTTCGTAAATCATGCCAATATTTTATATTCCCGCCAGGTCCATCGAGGTTCCATTTTTTTCATCACTGAAAAGGATAGCCATCCATTTATCACCATATGACATATGATTACGAGCCCATTGTAATCTGTTACTAATGTGAAGCTTTGAGAGTGATAATCCGCGAGCCATTTTTGAGTGATCATATAACCAGATCGTATCATTCGTCAGTGAACAGTGTTCTTGGAGAATTGCAACCGGGAAGCCCTAGTAATTTCGAGAACCGACATTTTCTGACTTGAAGACATTTTTTGTATCCGTCTATCACTACGAATAACCGTCACACGTGGTCTTCCCGAACGAGGTTTTGGTTCATATGGCTTTTACGAGTTAATACACGATAAATCATACTTTTAGAATGATTTAAAAGTTTCGATATTTACTTAACAAGTCTTACCGAGCAATTTCAAATGTAGAATTTTACTCACTTCTTCATTAGAGAGCTGCGAAGCTTTAGGCATTTTGAAACGCAGAACAAACGGCAGCTTTAATTTTCTTACAACGTATTTATTAGGCTCCGAATCGACGTCATGATTTCCGATACCATATTTGCATAAAATTGCATTTGTCTATAAACTTTTGGGTCAGATTATTTCTGTTTTTTCTACGATTTAAAAATTGGCATTAAATATAAGGGGTAGAACTGCTGTTTTTTTAATATTTCGTAAACCTTATCAAATAACGTTTACGGATATACAAAATACTCTCAGAGAAAGATTACAGAAAGGAGAGAAAAATATTAAAACTACTACAACAATAATTAACACATAAAGTAAACTGAAGAAGTCTGCAATGAATGTCTTAATTGTTAGTGGAAGCGAGAAAAGTCTTTCTTAATCCATGATGATATCATGCCTTCGTTCATATAGGATTTTCATAACATTCATGAGTTTTGCCAGGGATCTTTTGGTTTGAACAATACTTAAACTCAACGTCGAATGTTAATTTAACATAAGAGTTGAATTAGTTT
Source organism: Araneus ventricosus (assembly GCA_013235015.1). NCBI lineage: Eukaryota > Metazoa > Arthropoda > Arachnida > Araneae > Araneidae > Araneus > Araneus ventricosus. The sequence goes on from BGPR01016923.1 coordinate 30,032, forward strand.
AGAGTTGCGGCTACCGGGAGCAAGGGGTGTAAAGATGTCCAGGGCGCCAATCTTAGGGGACGCTATCGGAACAAAGCATTAGTGCGTTTATGTCACTTTTTGGGTGCGTTATGTCACTTTTTTTGATGGAGGGATGAAAAAATAACAGCATTCTGAGAGCACCATTTACGCTTGCTAAGCTATAGGGATAAAAAATAACAGCATTCTCAGGACGCCATTTATCCTTTCTAAGCTATGAGGATGAAAAAAATAACATTCTCAGGACGCCATTTATCCTTGCTAAGCTATGGGGATAAAAAAAAAAATAACAGCATTCTCAGGATGCCATTTATTCTTGCTGAACTATGGGGATAAAAAAATAACAGCAATCTCAGGACGCTATTTACCCTTATTAAGCTATGGATGTGAAAAATGCTATATTTTGACCCGGACTCTACTTATCCTGGCTAAACCACTGAATTAGTTGAGTTCAGCAACAGTCCGTGGTTGGCATATTTACCATATAATGACTGTTGAGTATATTAATCTACGCCGAAATATCACAATAGAAATTACTTAATTAATTCTTAACCCGTATAAGCCCTATTTTTTAAAAATCGATTCTAAAATGTTTTTAACTTTCATTTCTTGAATAAAACATGGGAAAATACTTGTACCTATTTTGTTTTAAAAATGGTTTATGGCTAAAAAAGTTTTTTACCAACTGAAACACTGGGCTTTATTTCAGAAAAAAATTTCCTTGATAAAATTCTATAATGTCGAACACATATGAATTTTCATAAATAATAACACGGATAAGGAATTTCCTTCCACATTGTAGTATAAAATATGGTATTCTCAAGCATACAAACAAAGCTAGAAAGATGCAGCTTCATGTGAAACACATCAATTTATTTTATTTTTTATCAGCACTTGGGCTGCCGTCTATATTTTGAAAATTGACTTAATGAAAATTATAGTGTGCATCCTAGAGACAACAACGCACTAGGGGTGGGTAAACCTACCTGTTTAAACCGAAACCGGTTGTTTTGTTTCGGTTATATTTTGCCCCGGTGTAAACCGGTTATATTTTTAAATACAAAAACCGGGTCGGAAGATAGGCTCGATTTTAGATTCCACTTGACTAAAATTTACCAAGTTATAAAGATTTGAATTTCATGGCCAATCACCGACAATCGCTTCCTCAAGGCGTCAGTTGGTTGTCGGATTACTGAAGGAGTCTTTATGAACAGATAGATATTGGCCAAATAATTTATTTTCTGGAAAAACAATAATAATAAAAAATTTTGTCTGCAAACGGCGTCTGTTTTTTGAAGCTAAAAAAATATTTATCTTTAGTCGGAAGTTCTGTGACGTCCAAAAGATTAGTATCTCCGTTGAATGATGTTGTTTCCGATGAGAGGTGTCGACTCGCGGATCAATACATTGCTGAAAGAGTCTTTATGAGCGAATGAGATGATAAATATTGGCCAATGAAATAATTTCTTACGAAAACAACGTTAATAAAAAATTTTGTCTATAATACTTACTTATTGCAATAACTACTCATTTATTATTATTACATATTGTATTAATTACTTATTTATGAACATTACTTATCACATCAATTAATTATTGTCTTAATACTTATCTATTGTATATTATTATTAATAATAAAGTCTGTCCACAAACGTTGCTTTTAAAAAACCCACGGAAATCCGGTTTCTTCAAAAACCGGTTATTTTGAGAGGTTTTAACCGCCAGGTTAAACCAGAGGTGAAAAAAACTGGTTTAACCGCAAAATGGTTTTTGGAAAAACCGCCATCCCTAAAAAATACTGAAAGGTTAATTATAACACAAACTCAGTTCCTCATAGTAGTAGGAGGAATATTTATAATACACCTATCAAATGGGAGGTTAAAAAAACCGGTTTAACCGAAACCGGGTTTTTTTTGCAATAACCGCCATCCCTACAACAGACATTACAGCTCCAGTCTTATTCTCAAGATTTTAGAAGACAAAATTGGGTATGTTGTTTAAAGGCAACACTGGGCCTTTAATGGTTAACTAACGGAATTTGAACACCTTTTAATGTCCTTTTAATTGACAACTATCCCATGTAATAGACCGGTTACAAAATTTATAAATTTTATTGTACACTTTTAGTTAACTTACTTGTTTCATGTTTCTAAAGATATATTTTTTAAATCGATTTTTCACTCGCTTTCTGATTTGCTAGAGATTTGAAATTTTGTATGCATCAGATAAGTTTCCGTTGGGACACCGTGAAAGCAAAACCCAACGGGATTTAAACTAAACTAATGAAAGAGAAACATATGTGTATTGCAGCAGATGAGTTTCCGTTGGGACAACGTTCTTTTTTATTCATCAGCATTTCAAAAATTACACTTGTCTTCCGTAATCAAAATACAGATGATTTCAAATTAAAATAATTAGCATTTCAAACACAGTTCATTTAAAAATATGCCCAAATAAAGAAAGGTGTAAAATATGGAAAAAATAATTCCATATGACATGCGTGATATAAAAGTGAAATTCTCTTCCTATTAAAATAAAGGATGCAACTCGAACATGCAATCAACAAAACAGGATCATGTCTCATTGATTGGAGATTCGAACAAAGTTATCTATTGGACCAGAAAGTGTAACGTGGATTGACTTCAAGCACGCATAAATATGTAATAACCTTAGTTAGCCGTATTTATCGCAAAAGAAGAAAGATTTCGGTCAATCTTCACCTTCGCAGTATATGTGCATGCAGAAGCCAATTTCTAGCCGATGACCGACCGTTTCTGTTCTGGTATCTCCTGTAAGGTCTGCCTGCGTTCTTCTGAATCAGTACAAGTGAAATAATTTAACATGAGATACCAAAAATTAAACTTTGCATTAAACAAAATGGCGCAAAAATGTTGCAACTTCCAATAAAACGCAAAATAAATATATTTTAATTATACAAAAATAAAATTACAGAAGAAGTAAACAATAGTAATAACAATATACCTTACAGCGCGCAACGCAGCAACATCTACTGATTGCATTAACAATATTGTCCATCTTCAACTAACGAATTAAGATACATGTTTTCTTCAATTTTTTTCCATTTTGTTTCTTTAATCTTACTATGTTTTTATTTTTTATTGAAGATGATTTTTGTTATTTGATTGTATCTTAATTGTTTAGTTGAATATAGACAATATTGTTAATGCAATCACTAGATGCTGCTGCGTTGCGCGCTAAAGTCATATTGTTATTACTAGTGTTTACTTCTTCTGGTTCTTCTGTAATTTCTCTTTTATATAATTAAAATATTCTTCTGAATGATGTATAGATAGAGAATCGTTTTAGCCAATCTTACCGCACTTATTTCAAACTGAATGTGAATCTTTTAAATGCTTTCGCAGACCATCGCTTCCTTTGTATCGTTTTTGACGCAGATGACGAGTTTTTCACTAATGTGGGTATTAAGATGCCGCAGAAAAATATATGGATTGTTACTATATAAACACTTGCAGCAATGATAGAGTTATTTTTCTTCGTGTTTAGAGGTATGTGTATCAAGTCCCCTTCG
>BGPR01016924.1:0-33598 GCA_013235015.1 Araneus ventricosus
AAAATCTTCTGTCTGGTGTTGGGGAGCAAACACACTTCAGGGCGCCACTCCGAATTTTCTGCTCGAATCTACTCTCAGACGAAGGAGAATTTCTCCTCTAAATGAAGCGGATTCAGTTTAATGAGACACGTTCTATACTTGAAGGAAACATAAAAGGTTTCTCAAGCTACTTTCTTACGTCAAAATAACCAATCTGATGAGCCGTTTCGATTTCTTACCTTTTTCCTCAACATTTATTTAAGATTTTTCATTTATTGCCATGGGTGATCATGACTTATTTTCGATAGAAGACCATCACAATAGACTCCCTTTTAACCGGCTTAAATATGACCGAGGCTAATCGAAAATCCGGTTAAACCAGAGAAGTGAAATAAATTTGGATGTATTTGTCTTATAAATAAATACACACTTAAAGTATTACGTCATTTTATTCAATGTGTTAAAATATTATAAGTTACATACCATAAAAAAATGAGTAGCCTTTTTTGTTGAAACCTAGAAGTTCGGCAACTTGATTCATAGTTGCACCATTTTGTTAATCGCCATCACATCAATGGAGGAAGCTGATGACTGCTGCTCCACATAGCGTAATGCCGCTTCTAAAGCATTCATTCCGTCCGTATGATATATGAGAGATATGGTATTTTCAACGATGTCGTCGCCATCATCATCGTCATCTAATCGTAACTACACGCTTTCCTTTCCCACATTTCGCCATTTTGAACAAATTTTCAACTCTTAAGAAGTCTAGTACAACCGAAAGCAAAAAATTATTTAAATGATTTCGTCGTTCATCCAAAATCACCTTCCTTTCCCCCCTTGCAACCGTAATGGGATCGTCTGACCAATCACCACAATCGTTTGGTTGGGGACTCCTATGCCCTTCTATTGTAAAGGTCAAAAAGTTTCCTGAGCCGCATTCCACTCGTCCTTCCCCAACTGTCATATTGAAATTCAGGTACTACACCGTGTCTGAAATACTTGCGATACCGATACTAAATAACGAAACAAGTGTTTTTTTTTAAATTTTAGCTACATTTTTACATTTTAAAAATAAAATATTCGGCCGGTTATATATAAAGCGGAGATCCGGTTAAGAGGGAGTCTACTGTAATTTTTAAAAATGTGCGAATGACAAATTAAGATCTGTAACATTTTCAACCTAGAATTGCATCGAACGTCATGCTAAGCACATTGGTTGCTCACATTTTACTGACTGTAGTTGAAATTTTACTTTACATAAAATATGTTTTAAAATATGATTTTTTTGACAGTTCACATATTCCTTTTGAATATAATCCGTTACATAAACCAGTGATTTGCGCAAAAAAATTTTTTATGAGTATGTCTACAGAAAAATACAGCATCAGAAGTCTTCTCGTTGTTCATGCTAAACAAAAGAATGTTACGGGAAGATCTTAAGATCGAATTAAAAGTTAATTAGAATAAAAATGATGTGATGTGCAATGTTGGATTATTAACTTTCTCTATTTTTACGGTGTTTGGAATTTAATTTTCAAAGAAAATGTTCTGTCTATATAAATAGTAATGCATTAACTAATTTATCTTTACACTGTTAAAGAAAAAATTAACAATAATTCTTATGTTCTGTACAGGTACATTGACGATTTAATAATTTTTATAACAGATGAAGACTATACGCCGCAAACTAATTTTTAACCAGACACCCTGAAATTAATGAAAACTAATGAAAACTTTTCCTCTGCCGGTTTTCTTGATCTTGAAATAAAAGTAGCAGATAGCAACTTATGCACTAAGATTTTTTTTATAAATGAAACACTTTTCAGTTCAATAAAAATAGGTTGCCATTTTCGATTAGTAACGTAAGTAGTTTCATATATAAAAATATTGTAATAAATTATGTTCATAGAAGCAATATGCTCGTCACAGATATAAATAGTCGGAATACCAAATTAACGTCTTCAGTCCTAAATTTTTTAAAAGTGAATAAGAAATTGAGATCCATGTTTTTTTTATCTTCATTGGATCTCAATAACACCTAGAAAGAAAATTTGTTTGATCAAACAATTTTATGTCCCATAATTTTAAGGTACACATATGTGTGCGTCAGGACTTAAATAAGTAAAAGAGTCATCTACAAAAATTTTTTAATTTTACAGTTTATATATAGTAAATACAATACTTTTTTATTGTAAAACCTTATTAAAGGAACAAAATACAGAATTCATTAATTTATCAATTTATTAAATCTTAATTCGAATGAAATTTCGGGAAACAATTGTTTTCCAGCCTCCATAAATCACACTGTATTTCGTGCACTTGATTCTACTCCTCGATTTGCATTCCGGAAACCTGTATTTTTATGTAAATTTGTCATCCATGCATTGAGGTAGATGGCTTGACATATCAAGTTTGATATTTTGTAAAGGATCAGGGACAACTTGTCTTGCTTGTTTTCCAGTGTTTTCACCTGATGGTAATGATGATGTAATAATGCCTTCCCCCACCACCCCCATTTTCGAACGAAAAACATTTATCCACCATACATTCTCTGTATATTTTTAGATTTCGTTCAAAAATGGTGGGAAGGGGGTCAGGCGACCCATTATGACATATTTAGACGTCATAAGCTTTCATATGAAAGAAAAATTTTCGAAATCCGTCGAGTGGTTGGGGCTGGCGAACTGTCTGAATGTTTTACCATATTATTTTAAATATATAGATCCCAACAGTTCCATGACAATGGCGTTTAAAAAATATTGTAAAATACCTATTGTGATTGTTCTAAAATGGGGAATGATGGGGGAAGGCGACACATTATGGCATATCCAGACTTCATAAGCTTTCATATGAAATAAAATGTGTCGAAATCTGTCGAGTGGTTGGGGCTGGCGAAATGTATGAAGGTTTTCCCCCATAGAGAATGTATGTTAGAGAAAAGTTTTTCAATTTCGTGCAAAAATGGGGTGTGGAGGCAGACGACCCTTTATGACATATCTAGACGTCAGACGTTTTCATATGAAATAAACATTTTCGAAATCGGTCAAGTGGTTGGGGCTCGCGAACTGTCTGAAGGTCTTACCATATTATTTTAAATATATAGATGATTCTAGCACTTACTGGGGATTAAAATTAATTATAAGAGTAGCGACCTTAGTCAAAGTGTTGAGAATTATGTATTGCATCTTAAAGTCATATAAATCATATAAATCAGCCCCTGCAAAGGCTCTACGCGTATGCTTCTTCCAACTTTTTAAGAAAATACATTCTAATTTTTCTTTCTCTCTCAATTTCATTTCAAAAAGCTGCAAATAATGAGCGTTATTTCATAGGAAATGCACATAATTATTAGCTGAGGGTTTGATGACTCTGTTAATGACGATTGGAAAAGTTGGAGATGAAATAAACAGAATGACAAAAGGTAAAATGGATAATTTATGCCTACAGAAGTAGTTTATGATATGAGCGTATATTGATGAACTAGTAAAGTTTCTTCTATGATTTCACTGCATCTGAAATATGATAATTATACTGCAGGAAGCAAAGAAAATGAACTTTCGGAAACTTTTCAGCTAACTTTTAAAAGAAGTTAAATGACAAATCGAACCCTTGAACTGTCTCTCTACAGAGCTAAATTCCATATATCAACTTCATATACCATACAATATGTCATTCATAATCACAGCATTTCAGCCTGATCTCATTTAACGGTAGAAGACTAATTGAAATCCTATAATTCGCTAAATCGAATCTGATACACTAAAGAAAGTTATAAGTTTTAAATAACTGAGAATATTCATAATGCGGTCTGATCCCACATATAGACAGGGATGGATTTACACATTTCAATTCTGTAAGCCAAAGCATATTATCTGCCTCCTCTCGAAAAAGTTAATATATAATTTTTTATTTAATATAAAATACTTTTATTTTTGAAACATGTCTTTTACCCACATTAAACTTTTAATTCAAAATTACACTGCTGTGACGTATGTCCTCCTCCGACAGCTGACATTCATTTAAGACTGGGTGTGTGCGTTACCAGGCGCTGGTCACTTCGAGATTCATCTGAACAATATACACCTGCCCTTACCTTTCATGCTGACGCCCCTTCAAGCACCTGGAATCCTCACCCCTTCTATTGACGGGCTACTTACTGCCTTTCATTACCGAATTTTCATTCCACCATAGGCAACATTCCTAAACAGGTGGCTTTTGTGCTGACAAGTATGTTCCCGTGAGAACGCAAAGGGGTTTTTCTTCTCTGTTGCGATATAAGGTCGGGACTAAGCAACTAAAGACGAGATGACATCCCGACATCCAAAATGGTGGTCGCATTTCCACGAATGTCCGATTTGAACACTTTAGCGAAACCCGCTAATTATCTTATCATTGAATGGACACCCCGCCTTGGGGCTTAATTTATTATATTATTAATAACCTAGAATTTTGATATTTGTTTTTAACTCTAATTTACTCCAGAAGAATTATCAATAAATTATGTTAAAATTTAACTTAGCTGTGACTGTTCTTTTAAGCATAACTGCAAGACGTTATACTACTTATGAAATAACATAACAGTAACATCTACAAGAATAGTCCATCGAATTCTTTGAATTCGTCTGAAATACCTTCAAGAACTTCTTCGTTCCCTCTTTTGTCCGTGAACAGATCTTTAAAATGCATTTCAATGCAAAGAAGTGCAAGGGCAGGAGACGATAGAATCCGTAGAAGACAAAAAAAAATGTATCGCTCAATATAGTTAATTTAACTAATATAATGTTAAAATATTTTTCTTCTGTGTGTACGTGAATACAGTCCAACAAGCAGGATAATAAAAAAATACGCAAATTACTTTATTTTATGAAGATTTAAGCAAAACACTAACGAAAAACAGCTACCAAATTTGAAGAAATAATCAACAGAGATCACCAATTAATTTCAGTTATAGCACTTTCAATAGCGCTCAAAAGTCTCTCAGTTCACTAGCTTGCATGCTGATCAAAGTCTAACTAACTGCTCTTGGTTTGAGAGCTTGCTTTTGTACTTTTTCAACAGGAAGTGACGTCATTACGTAAGAAGTGACGTAATATCTAGAAGATTCATGAAGTTACTAGCAGAGATAGGACCACAGTTCAGGATTTTTCTAATAGATTCCATTTGACGCCAAAGTCGCCAAGTTTGTCGCCAATTTTAGCATGTCAGGGAACAAATTAACTTCGTAACAAATTACAATTATGAAATTTCGCAAATAATTTTAATTTAAATTTATCAAATAATTTCAAAAACGTCGTTTCATACGGCTTTTTCAAAATAATACTAAAAATTTTGCAAATATTTGGTTGTTATTTATTCTATATAAGCGCCTCCCGACGGCTGCTTCTTACGCCATGGCCTAGGTTGGCCCTAAGGGTAATCTGATCCCGCATATATGTTTCAATTTCTCTTTTTTCGTTACATCTGCACATTTTCTAAATACGAAGTATGAACAATACAGCAAATGATCAGAACCTCTCATTGTCGTCGAAAGTGACAGCATGGTTTGACCATGGAAGGAAGATCACTCATATCGCCGCATCATGACATATCCCGTGATGTCCTCTGCCAGCAAATATATGCGAATTCGCATCGCATTTGACAAGTGTGGGGGAGAATAGGATGGTCAGTGGGAGGAGAGGGGGATGGCTGATTCGGCATTATTGGTATCAGCATTGACTGCAGATGCCACAAACGCCTAAAGAAAATATCCTCCTTCATTGACTACACCGAAGGAAAAGATGAGGATGAGAATTATTCACGAATGGGGACTGGCAGCACCTCACTTTTTGCTGTCCGTTTCCAGATGTTTTGAAGAGATGGAGACTTTTCTCTTGCAAGAAAAACTGCTGTTCTCTTTTATAATTTAGTATAAAGGTCAGAGAGTTGGTCCAATATATCTTAATGTGCTAATAAAATTATAATAAATTTTATGTATTTGTTTTTAAAGTTTTTGACATTCCGGTAGCATGATTATAAGAATGGTTCGCAGAAAATATTTTTAAGTTCTTGGAATCTAAAATTATACTTATTTAACATTTAATTTATTGCCTTGATATTAATAGGTTTACATTAATAAATTCTTCATAATATTTTAGGTGAATGTAAAATTTCCTATGATATTTTATTTCAAAAACTAATTGACAATATTTAGGATCATTTGTAAATTATAAGGTATGAAATACACCTTTCCCTCCTTAACTTATTTCTAGTATATTTCTATAAAAATGAAAAAAAAATGTTAAGAAGCATTTAAAGAATGTTAGGCATTTTAGTAAATACCAAAGTTCGTTTCTAGTTGCTTTTGACTATTGCATTTTATATGTCGTTATTATATGTAATCAGACAATTCCTTGCTTATAATAAGGTGACTATTCATCTTGGATTGAAACTAAATTCCCTAAATTTGTGTCGGAAAGAGTTGAGTAAGTCAAAATATTGATTATAATTACACCCCATATTTTTCATTTATTTAATAATTTAAGTGACTGTTGAAGAGTTTGATTTATGATGTAGCGATAAGAAGTAAGTGGTCAGTGACTGAGATTTATTTCAATATATATTTTCCACTCAACTGTGATGACATCTAGCCACTATCATACTATTTTCCCCTAATAATTTCAGTCAGTCTCCCAATGAATCATAGTATCCTGTGTTAAAGTATAAGCAACAAATATGGCTCTTTTAAGGCCACAATTAGTAAAGGTCTTTTACAAAAATAACAGAATGAATCGATTTATATAATTTTTGAGGAACAGAGGGAAAATTAAGGAACTATATACTAAAAGCTATACTTAATAATTATTGTTTAAAGTGGAATGCTTCGCACATTCCCTTTCAGATGCAAGAATAATTAATTCGCCTGTAATATAAACATCGAATGCTTTTAAATCTTGTTCCTCAGCAAAAAAAATATCGAACTTGCACAATTTATTCTATTTCTAACTTGAAACGGCAAAATAAGCGAAATTCTATAAAAGCAGAATGATACTTTAGGTTTAAAGACGGAAAAAATTGTCGCTTTAAATGAAATGGAGGAAGACAAAATGAGCTTTCCTATAATAAACGGATTAAAGTCCAGTTTATTCACTTACACGAGGTATCAAGGCATTCCAGGAAGTCCCATTAGAGTAATAGTGGCAGACCTTTCGAAAGAAAGTCTCAAGAGAAATTTAAAATTCTGTCTAATTCAACTTCTTTATTCAAGTCGTATAAACTTTCCATTCCTCTCTCCCGAGAATATTCAGTGTCTTTAATAGCTACCTTCCCTCAGGAAAAAAAGGCTATCAAACAAATTACTTAAAAACATTTCTAGTTAAATTTGATCGACAACGAAGTCCGGAAAATGCTTTTCGAGGTTGAAACTTCCTTCTTTTGTGCCGGATGAATAAGGGTCTTTGTCTTTCTCGTTCTTTCCTCTTCCAGCCGGATTCCTAAAGAAAAGACAAGACAAGAGATTGTCATCGCCAGAATAGAGCAGGAATTTCCGGAATTCCTTCCGATGCCTTTCAAAAGTAATGAAATTAAATTTTACTTTTTTTCTCTCTCTCTTTCTTATACACTTTTCTCTTCCGATCATGTGTGGGTGTTAGAATTGCCTATCGAATGGAATCCTGGTTTTAATTTTCTCTGTGAATTCTTTCTTTATGAATTCACTGCAGAAAAGTTTAAACTGTTCTTTTTGTAAGAATCACGTAAATTTGTTCGATGGAATTGCTTAACCGATTCAGGATCGCATTTTTTTTCTTTATCCAATCAGATGACCCTTCCTGTTTCCGAAAGAGACTGTCGTTTCCCTTCATTTAAGAAGGCGTAGAATACTTGAGATAATTATGGATTCTGCGTAATTTTGGTGTCAAATTATGAAGCTAATTAATGATTAAATTTTACCTTTTTCTCTCTCTTTCTTATCCACTTTTCTCTTCCGATCATGTGTGGGTGTTAGAATTGCCAAACGAATGGAATCATGGTTTTAATTTTCTCTTTGAATTCTTTCTTTATGAATTCACTGCATAAAAGTTTACACTGTTCTTCTTGTAAGAATCACGTAAATTTGTTCGATGGAATTGCTTAACCCCTTCAGGATCGCATTTTTTTCGTTATCCAATCAGATATCACTTCCTGTTTCGGAAAGAGACTGTCGTTTCCCTTCATCTAAGAAGCCGTAGAATACTTGAGATGATTATGGATTCTGCGCAATTTTGGTTTCATATTATGAAGCTAATTAATGATTAAATTTTAGTTTACAAGCCTAAAAATGCGACACTTCGATGCACGTCAATATGACCAGACTTAAGTGGTTAAACTGTACTTGCGATGTTTTTGATTAACAGGAAAAAAGACATAATAACCGATGAATAATTTTATAGTTAGTTGACGTGTTTGAATAGGTTGAGAAAATGGCTTTTCTGTTCACTGTTAAGAATTTCGTTCTGATTAGTGGAGAACACCAGCTTATAAACTATTGTTTAATAAAAATCATTGCGAAAAAAAAGTATAGCTCACATGAAGAATAATGTTTATTCTTATACAGCTCAGTGTCACAATCCGCTTATCCACAAACGATTCATATTTCTTCGTGGAACCGATGTTAATTGGTTTATAAACTCATAAGAGTAAATAAGAACTAGTGCTGCAGTGTGTTGGAAATAAATGGAATTTTTTTAAAAAAACATGTATTTTTAGTTAATAGATCGTCAAGGAAAAACATGGGTGAGAGAAAATTCTTATAGAAACACAGTTTTGAAAATAAACCACCGCCCCAGAAGGAGTTATGATAGGCAGTGGCGGCGAGTAGGGGGGCAGTCACCCCCCCCCCTCTACTTTTTGCTGGAAAAAATGAAATTTTTATTTCATTTTAGCTGCCTAAAACTAAAAGTTATTAAAAAGCATTAGTGTCCATTAAAGTTAGACAAGTTTGTAGCTAAATTTAAAACTTTTGTTGTCTACCTTTATACTCCCAGATACTTTAAGATCTGTAGACATTTTTTGCAAACCCCCCTACATTTTAAACCCAATCGCCGCCATTGATGATAAATAGGGCACATAAGTTGGACATATAGGACGTAAGTTCGTTAACAAAAACGCTAGCCTTTACCAACTAAATACAGCATATACATTATACATATGATTCCATTTGCCAGTAAAATATTCATTTTTTCTTTTAAATCAAATTCAATTATATTTTTCCGTTGCCATGCTTTCCTGGGCCTTATTTAGAGAATAAATTTCACATATTAATGCTATCTTCCTATGTTTTTCATTAGGACTTCGGGCGTTATTTCTCTCTCTTTCACTTTAAATCTTGGTAATATCAGTGCGTACAATTTACTCATTATCTAAAAGTGGCCTTGGTGATATCTTGATAGAATTTTTTATTGGTATTGCTGAAATATGGAATATTCCTGGCTGGAGAAATGGAGAGAAAAGTTGATATGATTTAGCACTCTGAATTTTCCTTCAACAAAAATTAATATCTTACATACATACCTGAAAATTAGAGGAAATTGTTTTTTGAAATCCCTAAAATGTTTTTTTAAGAGCAGTACAGAAAAGGACAAGAGAAAAATCTTTATCAAAGGAATTTTTCTCTCAAAGGGATTTTTCAATAAAAAAAATAATTTTGCATCAATCACCTTTCATAAAAACCGATTCAAACTTACTCAAATATCTCGTTATAATCTGTCTCTGATATCAACTCAAATAACTACGAGATCAACAAAAGAAATAAAATTAAATATAAATTCGAAGAATTGTAAAAAAAAAAAATTTTAAAGCAAATAAGAGCAAATGATATTAAAAAATCGGGTACTTTTCCGTTAGCTGGACGAAAATGTCGCCAATTGTGAACCAAACGCGAGCCAAGTCGCCAAGCGAAGCGATTTGGCGCAAATGTCGCCAATTGTGAACAGCCAAGTCGCAAAGAAGCGAAGCAATTTTCCGTTAACCGGGCGCAAATGTCGCCAATTGTGAAAAGTCGCCAAGAGAATGGTTGTAACAATTGGCGACATTCTACATTATTTGGCGGTTTTTCGCTTGCGCCCGGCTAACGGAAAAGTACCAAAAATAGTATACAAATCTTAAAAAATACATCGTAAGAGGGCGCGCAAATACAGAAGCAACCAAATCAATTTAGAGAACAGAACAAAACAAAGAAAGCGAGACAACATAACGACGGAAACCTTCTCGTACGTCATCTGGGGTCAAACCGAAAAAGCAGTTTCAATACGAACATTTGTCTGTATAAGGGCTGGACTTTAGTCAAAAATAGACCAAATTTTGTCCCAAAAAGTCCGAAAGTGGCATGGAAAAGAACATCCTTCAGAAATAAAGGTGAAAAATGAATGGATGTTCTCTTGCTTTCTTTCTTGTGTTTTTTTCTCAAATACCTACGGAAGTTTCCAAATCCCACACCTCTTCTCCAACTGAACACCAAATTTTGAATAAGGCGGGTTAATCCTTCTTACATCAGCGGCACCTTTTGATCCTAAACACTGCAGAACCCTCGCCCTTTTACGGGAAATAAACCTTTCTTTAATCCCTCTTCACAGCAAATTATCTCTCCACCGCAGGAATTCTTCAATGAATAATGCATGCGAGGCGTCGCCCTCTCTGAGAGTAAGTATTGAGAGGGGGATTAGACTACACTGACCGAGCCACTCGAAGATTACGGAACAGAACTTAAATATTTGATGGAACAATCTTCTGACCCTTATCGCCTGTGAAATAATGGATTTTCGCTCCGAAGTGTTTGAAACGTCTTAGTTCCAACTTGCTATCCATCAAAAAGTTCATAATTGACTTCTTTATAATAAATAATATTCTTTATTCCATAGAATTCTCAAAACATTTTCTGTCATTAAAAGTTATTTGAGAAAAATTCGTATAGAGTTGGGAACGAATTCTGTTCTTTCAAGAAGTACTCATCTACAGGCTCGATAAATCCTTAATGAAAAATTTTCTTCTTGTCATCGCCTTCGTTGGACTGATTTTTATATCTTTTGCCGAGTTTAGTCCATCCCTTTAAGAACTTTTCCAATCTAGGTAGTTTGTTTAATTCCAGTAACAAAAAGTAATGATTCTAAAAAGGAGATATGTCGTTTTATAAAAGTATAAGCATAAACTGAGGCCTAAAGAGACTTCGGTTTTATTTTTATTTGCATGTTACATATAATTTTTAATAAGAGCAAATTTTCAATTTCTATAGATGTATTATATTATAGTTACATTTCTTTTAGGTATATCTTTTGCCAATTTTAGTCAATCCCTTTAAGAACTTTCCCAATCTAGGTAGTTTGTTTAATTCCAGTAACTAAAAGTAATGATTCTAAAAAAGAGAAATGTTGTTTTATAAAAGTATCCGCATAAATTGAGACCTAAAGAGACTTCAGTTTTATTTTTATTTGCAAGTTACATATAATTTTTAATAAGAGCAAATTTTGAATTTCTCACAGATGTATTGTATTATACTTACATTTCTTTTATGTGAGAATTTTTTCTCACTTTAATAGTAATAGCTGAAGTTGCGTCTAAAGTAGTCTTTAAGCAGTTTCGTTTCGTATATTATATTTACGTAACGTATAAATTTTGTATTCTATCTGAGCCTACATAAAATTTTATCAATTATAACAAAACTGTCTTTTATTATTAGATTAATTAATTTATATTCTTATGACAATGCAAATGGGAAATAACTTTGCAAAGATCACAATATTCCAAAACTATCATTCATCAATTTCGCGAAAGAGATATATTGCCCTTTCTTTCATACATCTTTTATCTCTTTCTCCATAAATTACTTTACACTCTTATATGAAATTTTGTTTTGTCAGGCTGATTTCCTTTCGTTTAACGTTCTCCTTATATGATACAGTTGAAGTAAGGATTCCCTGACAAGCATAATCTATCTCTGCTCTTAACAAAAAGCAGATAGATTTACTCGCTTGTTCTTTTGTGTCACCTTAAGCGTAATTGATAATTTATTGTTTATATGGGAATACAAGAATCAATTCATAGATGGTCGAAAAATGACACACAGCTTATCTACCAATAACTTCAAATGGCAGGTTTAGTTTAGTTCAGTTCAACTCAGTTGAGTTCAGTTCAGTTCAGTTTAGTTTAGTTTAGTTATAATAACATCCGGTTTTGAAGAAAAACGAGGGCTATTTGGCGAAGTTATCTCACAATTTTGAACCACGGTCAGTTGACGAGGACGGCACTTGAGCTGGTACCCCTTCTCCAAACTTACGCACCATACCAACGGGAGAACGTCTGGCCACCTATGTTTGAGTTAGCGTGCAACAAGCCCTATACACGACGGATCTTCAGTTTAATCGGGTTTCTAACCTAGAATCCTTCACCCCAAGGCCGAGACCTTACCTCTAGGCCACCGCGACATTTTCAAATGGCAAGAATCACCCCCTTTAATACATATATTTTTACACCTTATCTTTAAAAAATCAATCTTTGAAAAACCACAGTTCCCCCAAAATTATGAAAATTCAAATTTTTTAAATGCTTAAAATACCATTATCACTTTTCACAACGTTCAGGTTATCCTAAAGAAGTTATTGCCCTTCCGCTGGTGTCGTGGAGAAATTTGGTGGTGAGGGGACGGGAAAGAGGCCGCCTTAGAGATCGTTTTAGACATCTAATAGAACCAAACTAACTCAAAGAAATTCGAAACAATTCTAGCAATTGAAATAAAATATAAAGGTCCTCTAGGTTTACCAATTTTTTTAGGATCCTTTTATGATCCTACTTTCTCTTGTTCGGGTCTCTTGCACTGATTTGTAAAATCAATTCTACATCTCGTGGAACAATGAGTTAATCTTCTTCCCATATGGGTCTCATACCACTTGTTGCTTTTCTTCAGAAGTTTAATTACCGTCTTTTAATCCTTAAATTAAAACGTCCTCTCTCTCTCTTCCGATGGCAATAAAAGATCCCTCTGTTTTCTCATCTTAATGAAAAACCCAGAAACAATTTATAACTCCGTTCTGAGTCCCGCCATATGAACACTGGCTTGCACAATTTAATTTGCCCTCTGGGCCCAGAGTACAATAAAACTGTTCTTACGCAACGGAATGAAAACCCGCTGAAATGAAATTTCAGCATGTGAGGGATGGTGGAATGTACAAATTTAATGGATTTTATTGCACTTGGTGACGTACACACGGAAAACTGAAACTTGAAACCAGTTTCTAAGGTTTCTGCAGTCGTATGGAGGTTTTTCATGTTTTTATTTTTGGGTTTCAACTCAAAATATTGACCACTCCATGTGTCCGGAAGGATATTAAGAATTTGCTGACTGCTAGATTTGGTAGTTCGGTTTCCGCAGTTTGCTAAATCAACGTATAAATATATGTTATATTATTATTACCCAATTAATACTCATTTTAATTCAATTTAATTTGTCTGATGTTGATAGCCCAGCAGGTTTCAGCTTTATTTTATATTTTCCTAGTTGTTTACAATTCTTTCCAATTGACCGAGTATGTCCTTGCTTGATCGCTTTTGACAATGGGATATCTTTATTTTTTTCGAATTGTGACCCCATTTTCTTCAAAAAAAATTCTTACTCTCATAAAATTATAAAATAAATAAGGAAATAAAGCACCTCAACAGGAAAAAAATTAATTTAAATGAAAAAGGCGATAAATCTTCTTTCGGGTTGATTTTTTAAGATAATCTTGACTACTAATGTTGAAAAGTTTGACCGAAGAAGATGTGAAAGTTTTCGATATCGGTTCAAGAATTCTGCTAAAGAATGACATTATTCACCATTCTTTGATAAAATGTGGCAAGAATAAAAATAAAATCATAAATCATAGATGTATGATCATCAATTTCTAGATATTGATTGAGTGTTATTTTGTTATATTATAGACGAATATATATATATATAACCTTCTGTTTAAGAGAAGTTATGCATCCCAGATTTCACAATAGCAATGTGTTTTACCAAATGTTCATTTCAAGCAAATTATACTATATTTAGACAACTGTTGCCGTAGTGATTTCATTTGTATTTCTTTCATATGCAGTAGAAAAGAAGGCATAAGGTTCTTATTTTATTCATCATGAACTTAGGAAGAAGACATTTAACCTTCCATTAGGTGAGGGCGATCTCTCAGATCGTTTGTGTACATTTTGCATTCTTCCTTGAAATCAGTTAGCAAAGGTTTCGCGGCTTTTCGATGTTTCATAGACTATCAAAGTACTTTTTTTGTAGTTTCACTGTGATCTCTAAATGGTACAATCTCTACAATGAGAAAGATCTGCAGAAAATGTGTGGGAGGGGTCTGCTTTTGTAGCTGTTAAAATTATAATTACATAAAATAGGTATTTAATTATTAAAATTAAATTTTAAGAGATTGTAAAAAAAAGAATATATGATCTGCAAGATGACCGCGTCTAATATGGAGCATATAGCAGCCGTGCCGAAAATACCCTCACTACAAAAATGAAGATAATTAAAAAAGGATATTATTCAATATGCATCATTTTCATACGTTAGTGTATCGTTGGTAAAACTAAACTTCGATATGTGATTGTATGAACACAAAATTTCCCTCTTGAACAAAGCTTTTCCCTCTTTTTACTGGCTTGTTAACTCTCTGAACCCAGCTAGAGTGGGAATTCCATTGCCTTAAAACCTGGAGTGAATTTTCGCTCACAAGAACAGAATGGAATCGTCATCTTCTTTACAGAAGTTCCAGGAGGTCGACACCTATGTTTGCCCGATCAATTGTCCAAAGAAAGGAAATACATTTTCCCTAAAAAATTCACCCAGGTTCCCGAAAGCGCCTGACTCAAACTTCTGTAGAACGGGCGGTTTGAGGCGGGATAGGGCTCATAGGGTTAAGATGTTGTACCACAAATCCAACAGAATTCCCTTTTCCAACGGAAGTTATATGTCTCTTCTTATCACTATGTAAATAGATTAACTCTCCAGTACTATTCTATCTATTAAATGAATGTAAATTCCAGACTTCTTTGCAAATGAGGAACATTTATTATGGAAAATCGCATATTATCTGCTATTTCAAATATCAAAAGGTGAAGAAATTGCTGTTTTGTAAAAATTATTTTAGATTTCAACATTGCATGGTCTAAAGGTGAAATGGTAGATGAAAACCAAACCGCCTAAATATTTATCTACAAAATGAATGGAATTTGCAGTGATCAGGATTTTAGAGATCAGTCCATTCGATTGAATTAAAAAACAATTCAAACAGTTGTAATATAACTTCAATAAAAATGACATCTCTATTTACCTCCAATTTCAAAAGCATTCTGCAATCGATACTCCGCTTTACTTTCTTCTTTATCGTCCTTGAACCTATCTATGTAATCAGTTTTAAAGCTCGTATAAGAATGAATTGATGATCCTTCCCAGGCGGGTCTCACCTCCATCCTTCACCCACTTGTTGCTATTCTTCAGGCAATCCCTCCGAAGTTTAACGACCGTCATTTAATCCTGAAATTAAAACATTCTCTCGCTCTTCCGATGGCATTAAAAGATCCCTCTGTTTTCTCATCTTAATGAAAAACCCAGAAACAATTTACGACTCAGTTTTGAGTCGCGCCAGAAGAATAACCGCTCACCGGTTTTAATTTGTCCCCTGGGCCGCAGGCGGAATGCAATAAAACCATTCTTATGCGGCGAAATGAAAGCCCAGGTGAAATTTCAGCCGGACGGATGGTGGAATGTATAAATTTAATGGAGTTTTATTGCGCGTGGTGAAGTCCGCGGGGATAGCTGGAAAGTTTCTAGGGACGCCGCTCTTTTATGTGGGTCTTCTCGTTTTTCATTTTCGCACTCTGCGCAGAAAATTAACCCTTTTATGTGTCCTAGAGGGAAATTAAAACTCTGTTTTCTACCTGATCTGGTTATTCCATTTCTAACTTTAGTATATCAGCATATAAATGTCTCTTCTAATCTTTGGTTATTGTTATACATAGAGATATTGATTCATCTCTGTCGCTCTTTAGTTTGATATTGATAGACCCATCTGGTGTGTATTTTGTTTATAAAAAATTCT
The DNA here is from genome assembly GCA_013235015.1 of Araneus ventricosus. Taxonomy (NCBI): domain Eukaryota; kingdom Metazoa; phylum Arthropoda; class Arachnida; order Araneae; family Araneidae; genus Araneus; species Araneus ventricosus. The sequence goes on from BGPR01016924.1 coordinate 16,065, forward strand.
CAGTCTCTCTAATCGCTGAGACAGATATTGATTTTTTATAGCCTTGGAACAATAAAGTTCATCTTTTTTTTGACAAAAACACGATATATACTGTAGCATCAGACTCAAGAAAATATCCTTTCTTTTACAATTCCTACTATTAGTTCACACTCTCCCTATATATATTTATTTATATATCTTGTTCAAATATTCAATCGGTAATAAAATACTTTTTATTCATCCACTCAAGTTCAAATGATAATGTTAATGTTAATACAGTTAACTCTTACTTGATGTTAGTACAGTTTTTCAAATATTAATTCATTAATTAAATTTAATTAATAAATTTTAGTTTTATATGGGAGAAAAAAATTCTCTTATATAAGATATTTAGCAGGATATAAATTTAGGAATAAATACCGTCAGTGACGAAGCGTGTAGATCGCTAATAGATCGATCTAAGTAGGAATTGACTTAAAAATTTTTTTTATATTACTTGTTTATAAAATTAATTTATTTAGGCTATTTAAACAGCATTTACAACTAAACATTTTAAAATCGGACATCAATTTTTGTTGAACTCCTTCGTCAGATAAAAATATTAATACCGTTTTCAATCACTTCACTTCTCGCGTGACAGTTGGCGTCTCGAGCCAAAAACAGCTTAAAATACTCATCAAACCATATTTAGCTCTAGTAAATTGAAATATAACTCACTTACGCCAATGTCTATTTCGTTACAATATAAAACATGAAGAATGTCTCATAATATTTAATATTTTTATTTTATTTATTTATTGTACAGAGTTGTAACTTTTGCTACAAGCACAAGTTTGTCATCGTTACTAGTGCAACAACAAGAGAAACAAATTAAACAGATTTACCATCGAAAATATGAAAACAGAACCTTTAAAGAAAGAGAAAAAGCAAGGGGGAAAAGCATTTAAACAAATAAAATGGGGTGGGGAAAAAAAGCGAACTAGAAGCAGTTGCAAGACAGACAGAATTTATCGAGTGCTCTCAGCTTGATCTTCGCATTCTTGTCCAAATTTAACAGGCTGGAGTATCGGAGTAAACACGATTCAAATATTGAATTTCTTTTAAGATCTGAAGTCGTGGATCAGGGTATCTTGGACAATGAAAAAGGATGTGTGATATAGTTTCTTCCACATGGACACATAATTCACAGTTAGGAGAAGAGACGATATTGAATCCATGAAGACGCTTATCAGTAGGAAGCATATTAGTTCGAAATTTCCTTAAAAGAATTTAATATTTTTATTTTTAGATGCTAGAGAAGGCAGCTACATAGATGCGGGCCTCGTGAACACTAAATATGTCATCATGGAACAAACCGTTCTCATGTTATGTTGGAGTATATATTTTTAGAGGTGACCTCGCTCGCAGCTGAGGTGCTTTCTCGTTACCTGAACATGATTTGAAACTGCATGGTCACTTCTGAATGAGCCCTCCTCAAACTTCAAAATCGGACATAAATATAGTAATTAATATAAGATAAGGCTATATCCCAAATGACTGCCATAGTGTCTTTCTTTCACATATTTACACGGATTATTTGCTGAGAAACGTTATTTATGCTTTTCTCCAAAACCGGATAAAATTACATTTTGAATTCTCTATATCTAAGCAAGTACTGTATCGTTACAGAAATGTATTGTCGCTTTCCTGCGTCTCTGGTCTTATGGTTTGGAAGAGAGTTTTACAGGAGTAAGTATGGAATGACCAGGAGCGGCCACGTCTGGACCCCGGACCTTGGCGACCATTTTGGTGACTTGGTGACAAATCGAATATTCCCGAAAATGTCATCCTTTTCTCGATATATCTATTAGGACATGAGATATACAGAATGTACTGAATGATTCCATGTGACGTCAAGACCAGTCGAGACCTATATAAACGGAGGCAACTGAAAGGAAGGACGACTTTGGAGTTTTGTCTGCAGTGCGAGCTGGAAAGCCGGTGAGCTGAGCGCTATTGAAAGTACTGTTACTGTTGTTTCTAGTGAATTGTTGTCTGTTTTCCTTACTAATCTGTACAATAACTATTGTTAATGTTGCCTGTGCTATGTGTTTTTTCTGAATATTTGGAAATAAACCGTCATTCTTCATTATTCTGCTTGTTGGACTGTCTTCACCGTACACACACCGGACCATTTTTGTAACAGTATAAACCAAATGGTCTTGTTTTTAAATTTTCAACCCGTTGCCATTTATTACATGAAACTTTAAATTTATTACCCTTTCTGCTGTTTTTCTCCCATGGTGCTGCTAATGATAGAAGTTCAATGGCTGTAACAAATATACGTAGGCAACAATTAAAGATCTGAAACACATTGAAGCATATTGCTTCACTCTTTGCATAACCTCTAAAAATTTGAAATTTCAGATCGCTGAATTTTAAAATCAGATTCTTTGCATGACATATTCAAGTAAGACACCCGTTTAATACCATATTTTCATCTTACGAAACTGAAAAGTGGAACTGAATGAATAGAATTGTAGTATTAATTGAATAGAACTGCAAAATTGTACGAATATAATTGTGGAAACCCTTCTATAACACGACAACAAATAAGAGTTCAGAGCTTAGAGCATTCGTCGAGGAACACGGAGAGTAAAAGATCTTTTAAGAAGAAGAATCCCATGGCTAAGTATTTAGAAAGACATTATTTTAAAGAGATACCAATATATTATATTCAAGAATCATTGCGGAAGAACCTGGATATACCAGATATTTGGTATGCCTAATATTTAAACCATTTACGCCTACTTCCAAAAGAAGTACATAAATACAACTTCATAAGTTTGCCAGTAAACAAACCATAAAAGTAAATTTTCAGAGAAATAAAAAAAAATTAGAATAGAGAATAAATTCAAAAAAATTTCGAAGTTACTCCAGAGAATGATAATATTTTATCAATATGCAAGAGAGCGCTCTCAACTATGATGTTATATTGTAACGCTGAAATAATTAATGCATATTGATATCTTATGCGTTTGTGGACAATTGCTTTAATTAAAACTATTTCTCTTAATTTCAAGACATATAAATAATTTTTTAGAAAACTTTTGAGCCTAACCTCCATTTTTCACTTAATATTTGGTTAGAATCATATCGTGTTTAGAAACTTAACAAACCTTTTACTTAGACTTTACCTGTATTTATCCCAATAAAATATTTATTTGTTAAAGAAAACGGACACTACAGAGGAAACTCCAATTACAGAGTGCATGACACAAATTGAGCAACAAGCACACAAAAAACAAGGGCTGTAAGCAGTGAATCCCAAAAAATTATAAATCGCGGTAAAAAAAAATTTAACATTTTACAGTCAACCATAAAAGCATTCAGAAATTAAAAATTGCAGAACAAAAATTTTAAAAAACTTAAGCAAGCTTAAAAGCGCCTAATGAATTTTAAAAATTGATTGCAATCGATTATGAAAACATTGAAAAGAACACATTAGGAATTGTAAGTTGTAAACACTTCCATGAAACAATATTTTTCTATTTCCAGTTTTCCAAGCACGTTTATGGCATTGAGCCATCTGAGTATCACAAAAGGATCTTGAAATTGATTTGACGACTATTCTATGTGACCGAAGTGAAAAAGCAGTGCACTAAAATCAGCCAATCTGCTGAAGCGTCTTAACAGAAGCCGACGTTTCAGGCCTCCTCGTTTTACGTGTTTGGAAACCCGTATAATTATTGAATTTCCCCCGAAAATCTTCTGTCTGGTGTTGGGGAGCAAACACACTTCAGGGCGCCATTCCGAATTTTCTGCGCGAATCTACTCTCAGACGAAGGAGAATTTCTCCTCTAAATGAAGCGGATTCAGTTTAATGAGACACGTTCAATACCTGAAGGAAACATTAAAGGTTTTTCAAGCTACTTTCTTACGTCAAAATAACCAATGTGATGAGCCGCTTCGATTTCTTACGTTTTTTGCAACATTTATTTAAGATTTCTCATTTATTGCCATGGGTGATCATGACTTATTTTCGATAGAAGACCAGCCCAGTAGACTCCCTTTTAACTTGCTTAACGGGACCTAGGGTAAGCCGGTTAAGCGAAAATCCGGTTAAACCGGAGAATTGAGATAAATTAAAATCTGGATGTATTTGTCTTATAAATAAATACACAATTAAATTATTGCGTCATTTTATTCAATGTGTCAAAGTATTATAAGTTACATACCATTAAAAAATGAGTAACTTTTTTTGTTGAAACCTAGAAGTTCGGCAATTTACCTCATAGTTTCGCCATTTTTTTAATCACCATCACATCAGTCGGGGATGCTGATGACTGCTGCTCCACATAGCGTAATGCCGCTTCTAAAGCATTCATTCCGTCCGTATGATATATGAGAGATATGGTATTTTCAACGATGTCGTCGCCATCATCATCGTCATCTAATCGCAACTACACGCTTTCCTTTCCCACATTTCGCCATTTTGAACAAATTTCAAAAGTCTAGTACAACCGAAAGCATAAAATGATTTCGTCGTTCATCCAAAATCACCTTCCTTTCCACCCCTTGCAACTGTACTGGGATCGTCTGACCAATCATCACAATCGTTTGGTTGGGGTTTCCTATGCCCTTCTATTATAAAGGTCAAAAAGTTTACTGAGCCGCATTCCACTCGTCCTCCCCCAACTGTCATATTGACATTCAGGGACCATCCCGTGTCTGAAATACGTGCGATACCGATACTAAATAACGAAACAAGTGTTTTTTTTATTTTTATCTATTTTTTTTATATTTTAAAGATAAAATAGTCGGCCGGTTAAAGCGGAGATCCGGTTAAACGAAGTCCAGTTAAGAGGGAGTCTACTGTAATTTTTAAAAATGTGTGGATGACAAATTAAGATCTGTAACATTTTCAAGTTTTAATTGCATCGGACTTCATGCTAAGCGCATTGGTGGCTCACATTTTGATGATTGTAGTTGAAATTTTACTTTACATAAAATATGTTTTAAAATATGAATTTTTTGACAGTTCATATATTCCTTATGATAATAATCCGTTACATATATCTACAGAAAAATACAGCGTCGGAAGTCTTCTCGTTGTTCATGCTAAACAAAAGAATACTACGGGAAGATCTTAAGATCGAATTAAAAGTGAATTAGAATAAAAAATAATGTGATGTGCATTGTTGGATTATTAGCTTTCTCTATTTTTACGGTGGTTGGAATTTAATTTTCAAAGAAAATTCAAACGTTATATCTATATATATATAGTATTGCATTAGTTAATTTATATTTACACTATTAAAGAAAAAATTAACAATAATTCTTATGTTATGTACAGGTACATTGAAGATTTAATAATTTTTATAACTGATGAAGACTATACACCACAAACCAATTTCACTGCTCTGCATGAAAATCGGCCCCGACACCATTCCTGAAAATTCTTACGTAAAATGAGCCCCCTGAATCCGAATATGACCCCCATTTTGCCCCATCACCCACCGTTTTCTCAGGACGCACCCCCACCACCTATTTTTTATCACTGTCCGGTAATTTTTTGTCCATGGACTGGATTTGGAAGGGGGAAGCATTATTTTAACCTTTAAGTGTCTTCTGAGGGGCTACAGAGGTGAAAGGTTCTAAAATATGAGCAGTTGTAGCAAGGGGGGAGGTTTGGGTGGGGATTTGTCCCCTTAAATTAAAAAAAATAACAATAAAAATGACCGGTTTTTCTGGTTTGTTTTCGCAATTTTTTCACATATTTTCTGCATATTCCAGCTTCTTCTTTTCCTCACCCAAACACCCTAATTAATAAAAATATATAGCAACAATTTTGTATAAAAGCGGGTGAGAGGAAGAAGTCCCGAATCCCTCACAAGAAAGTTTGGAAGATTCACTGTACAACGTTGCCGCTCTTTATTTTTATCACTGTTTTGTAATTTTATGGCTATGAATTTGATTTGGAGGTGGGAAAGGATTATTTTAACACTTAAATTTTAAAAAAAATATATAATTTATAATAAATAAAATTAATATATAAAAATAAAGTTTGGAAGATTCACTGTATAACGTTGTCGCATTTGCACATCAAATTCGGATTGATCAAACAGTTCGTGAAAGCAATGGATAAGACATATGATGGATTTAACTTTTTGAAAACTAAATTTCCTCGTCATAGTGAGGCTAAAATCAAGGAAGGAATTTTCGCGGGCCCCCAGATTAGGAAAATTTTTAAAGATTCAACGTTTAGGAAACACCTGAATCGCAAAGAAAAACGAGCATGGCTTGCATTCAAAAATGCGAGCATTTTGGCAGAATACTGCTGGTCATCGGTACAAAAAACTTCTACTTCATGGTACAAGAGGAAAGCAAGTACCAGATAAAGGTACTATATTATAAATTACATTTATTATATTTTATATTATATTATCTATTATTATTATTTATTATATATATATTATATTTTTATTTTTAAATATAAGTGTTAAAATAATACTTTCCCCCCTCCAAATCAAATTCACGGCCATAAAATTACAGAACAGTGATAAAAATAAAGAGCGGCAACGTTGTACAGTGAATCTTCCAAACTTTCTTGAGAGGGCTTCGGGACCTCTCCCCCTCACCCGCTTTTAGCCAAAATTGTTTTTATTATTTGGTGTGTTTGGTTGAGGAAAAGTAGAGGCTCGAAGCTGGAATATGTAGGAAATAAGTGAAAAAATTGCGAAAACAAACCAGAAAAACCGATTGATTTTTTTTAAATTTAAGGGGACAAATTCCCACCCAAATTTCTCCCCTTGCTACAAATGTTCATATTTTAGAACTTTTCACCTCTGTAGCCCCTCAGAAGACATTTAATGGTTAAAATAATGCTTCTCCCCCTCCAAATCAAATTCATGGACATAAAATTACCAAACAGTCTTACAAATGGGGGGTGGGCGTCCCGTGAAAACGGTGGGTGATGGTGCAAAAAGGGGGTCATATTTAGATTTAGGAGGTCATTTTACATAAGAATCAGAAGCAATGGTATCACGGCTCGATTTTTTATTATTTTTTTGGAGAGCAGTGTTTTTATCCATAAACCCTGAAATTACTGAAAACTATTGAAAACTTTTTCTCTGAAGATTTTCTTGATCTTGAAAGAAAAATAGTAGATAGTAAATTATGCACTAAGATTTTTTGTAAAAGAAACACTTTTCAGTTCAATATAAATAGGGTACCATTTTCGAATAGAAACGGAAATAGTTTAATATATAAAAATATTGTAATAAATTATATTCATAGAAGCAATATGCTTGTAACAGATATAAATAGTCGGCAATCACAAATTAACCTCTTCAGTCCTGAATTTTTTAAAAATGAATAAGAAATTGAGATCCATGCTTTTCTACCTTCATTGGATCTGAATAATATCTAGAAAAAAATTTGGTTGATCAAACAATTTTAAGTCCCGTAATTTTAAGGTACACATATGTGTACCTCAGGACTTAAATAAGTAAAAGTGTCCTCTGCAAAAATTTTTAAATTTTACAGTTTATAAATAAATACAATACTTTTTTATTGTAAAACCAAATTAAATGAACAAAATACAGAATTCATTATTTTATCAATTTATTAAATCTTAATTCGAATGAAATTTCAGGAAACAATTTTTTCTCAGCATACATAAATAAACATTTTATTACGTGCACTTGATTCTACTCCTCGATTTGCATCCCGGAAACATGTATTTTGATGTAAATTTGTCTTCCATGCATTGAGGAAGATGGCTTGACCTATAAAGTTTGATTTTTTGTAAAGGATAAGAGACAACTTGTCTTGCTTGTTTTGGAGTGTTTTCACCTGATGGTAATGATGAAATTCCTTGTCGCTTTTTAGGTATATTTCCATCATTGTCCATTCTCCTATTGAAAAGTTTTCATCCAAAGATAACTTTTTACTAACTCTTAGCCTTCCTTTCCTGCCGATGAAGGAAGTTCCCTCATATTTCAACAGCGCCTGACATCACATATTTTAGCTTCATACTTGAAAGTTCTGCTATTCATTTTTATTTGAGCCATTTTGTAGCATATACAGAAGTTGATAACCGCTGTTGGCATTTTCTTGTCCATTTGCACAACGGTAATATGCTAAATAACTATCGTAGAAAATAATGCCTCCCATCTCTAATACCACAAGATGCTCTACAAAATTCATACAATATTTTGCGGTGTTGTATGGAAATCAAAATATCGTAGGGACATCATGGAAATAGCGAAAAATATCTTCTGCTAATAGGGATATGTTTCCTTGTTCTGTTGACTATTTTAGGGTTATCATTCACAATGGATTCATTTTCAAATTTATCTTCAGATTCTTCTTCATTTATTCTAATTTAGGAATTTGATTCATCTTTTGACTAACTATCATTTGAATGACTATCTTCAAACAAGTAAAAAAAATAATTTTTTTATAAGTTCAAAAGACTCCTTTTAAGTTAATATTACTAGAAAAAAATTAATACTTTATGTACTTTCAAGCGCTGCATAGGGGATGACTGATTGAAATGAACTGACTAAAAGACAGCTATAAAACTAATTTTAATATTTAATTTAAAAATAAATATTATAAAATTATATTTCATTAAAGTATAAAGTATATGAATTCATATGAATCACTCATTAGAAAAAAGATATACAATATATTCAAGAACAGGAAGTAACAATTTGAAAATAAGCATTCAAAAGGTAATCCTCACATAGAAACACAAGCTGTCATTTAAGACAATGTCCGTAACAAAATCAAAAAAAAATTAACACACCGTAAATGGTTGGATGGGTCGCTGGGTATGGATGGAAATTGTTTGCCAACCACCTCTTCGTGATGAGTTCTGGATCTTCTCACAAAAAAATTGTGAAATCGGCAAAGAACTGCAAAGTGATGTGCCCTTATCAAAATAAAATGTATAAAAACTAATGAATAATTCAGAAAATAAAATATTTAATAATTAATAATAATAAAAATGAATAATTCAGAAAGATGGTCTTTAATTATTTAAAATATGGCAATGCGTATATTTATAAAACAAGAAAACATCGATTTTTCAAGTTAGGAAATGTTACTTAATGTGCGAATTTCAAACAAAGAGTTTGAATGTATAAAATATTCTGTCATTTTTCCAAACTTTAGGCCCCTTGCGCGAGTTGAGGATTCAAGGTATAATTTTTTACAGTATTTTTCCGTTAATCAGCAGATGAATACACAACTCTGTACTCAAAAAATGAATTTTTTTCGACCCACCCTAAAGCACACTTCTAAAGGATTCAAACAACCAGGGCATATTTAATCCAAACATACATTATACATTTTCTCTACAGAAGGGGAATTCCACGTCAAGGTAAGCTCATAATCCAAGAAACTGTTTCTCGGGGGGAAAAAGCTGCAGTGAAATATGCATTCAGCTTGGAGAAGACTTACTTGAAGTTCTCAATTGTTCAACATACTCACAAGAATCGAGGTGAAAAATTCAGGATTCTTTCGCACATTCTCAAGAATAAAAAATTCTTTATAAAACAAAACTCTCGGATAGAAAGAAAGTATTGTTTCTGATCTGTGAAGAGTAAGGAGACTGGTGATCAGTAAATGTAGACAGCCATGTGTCGCTTTTTATTCTCCCAGCTTTTCGAGAAAATATTCTCATTCAAATGGAATAAGAGAAATTTAGGTATAGGATTAATATTGTCACAAAAATTGTTCTGTGGGTGTACGATGGAAACAATTCAACAAGCCGTATAATGGAGACAGCCTTTTTATTCTCAAATATTTCGGAAAACTCGTAAAAACAGCCTTTACACAAATTAGCAGTACAAACAGACAGAAAATCACTAACTATAACAGAAATAGCACGAACAATAACGCTCAGGGTCTAACAGCTGACCAACTCGCAAAGCGAACAAGTCTCGAAAGAGATTCTTCGAACTCCGCAGCGTTCAAAAACGATTGTCTCATCTGAGCAGTTCTCTGGTTTTTATATCTTCCCTGACAGGATGTGGCGTCACATAGAATTACCTAGTAAATTCTCTATATCTCCGCTCCTAATAGAAATATTGAGAAAATTATAGCATTTTTGAGGACTTTTATTTTGTCGCTAAAGTCGCCAAATTTGTCGCCAAGGTCGGGGATCGTTCGTTTCCATTCTCTGATAGGTAGTAAGAAAAATGTCTTTAAAATATCTCTCTAAATGTCTCTTTTCCTTCTCTTCTTTTACATGTTCGTAAAAATTATTAACTTTAACTGAAAAAGCGAAACAGAAATTTAAACCTGTAAGTGATTTTTTTCTTTTCAAGTCATGTCATCAAATCGTCGTTCCTCAATATCAGTTATCGTCATATTATTGTACGTTTGCAATTCACGAATAGAGAGAATATAATTCTTAAAATATCTCTAGTTATTTTGTTCTCGTGTACTATAGGAATAAAACTTTTATATTAGCGAATATCAAAAATGAATTCTAATCAAACAAAAGCCGAAAACCCAGAAAAGTATCAGCCGAATCTTGAATTATATTCTTTCCGTTGAGTACTGAAAGTTCGAAAGAAAAATGTCATTTTTCTCATGATTTACCATTTACTGGCGTTTTCCAAAGCGATTTTTTAAACAGAATCGACTTATACTCTGTTAGGATCCACTCTCCAATGAGTTGACACATATCGAATAATAATAAATCTTTTCTCATTTCAGACTTAAACTCTACTGACATTCCAAACTACGCACAAACCTCCCACCGACAAAAGCATTTGCTAATTTCGCAAACGAGCCACTTCTCACGCCAGACTACAGAAAGAGTGGATTACAGCTGCTTTAAATCCTTTTTCAAAACAAATTATCGATCCAATCCATGAAAATTCCGATGAATAATGCATGGATGAAATGTCAAGATTGAGGATTAATCAGCACTGACCGTGCCAAACAGTGATAAGGAAACAAAAATATTTGATAGTAACAACCTTCGTCTCATCGCCCTCAGAGGCGCACGATGCTCTTAATTCCTTATTTTCCCACTTAGTGCAAAAGTTTTGTTTGATAAACTCTTTCCTTAATTAGAAGCCTAGGAAACAGCGCATCGTCAAATATTATCTTAGTATAATTGATGTGAAAGTAAGAAATGATGAAGCACTTCTTTACATGACAGGCCATTAAAATCTTTATGGGTATTTTCTTGCGAAATGTGGATGTGATCTGTTCGTGCTGTAGTTTAGTGATGAATATGTAGCTCATCAAATTAAATTTTTCGAAACAACTTTGATGGGCATTTGAAAAAATTGTTTTCAATGTGATGAAAGCTGAGTAGTTCCTAGTGTGAGGAAATGGTTAGATGTGATTTTAGATGAAAGAAAAAGGTGAAATTTGTGATTCGGTGAAACAGCAACGAAGCTCCGAAACACTTTTCGAAGCCGACGCTGCATCAATAAAAGATGATGGCGAGTGTATGGCTGTGTGCATCCCGTCTAACCCATCATAACTTCCTCAATTTGTTCGGAACTATCCATATTAGAATAGGCGAGAAATTTCGGTAACACTCAGGAATGTGGGATAAAGATATTCAAACCAGATAGTCTGTCTACAAATTAGCATACACACAGGATACTGATTTGGTTCTGTGATGATTTAATATCAAATAGGAGTTATACCATAATTAATTTATTTTCCTAATATAGTCTTTTAACATATTTTTATTTGCTTTTTTCTCTGTGTGTTTTGAAAAGAATCTTTTTCGCGTATCCAGCGGACGTTATTTCTATTTGACAGGGTTTTTTTCGCTGAGTTAAACAGTTTCTTTTCTTTTTTATTTTGCGTTGCTTCATGGACGCGGAACTCCGTTAATATAAATAAGAATTTATTTTGGAATTAATTTATTTTTCCATTTATCAGAAATCTTTTTGTTGAATTATGAAGTATCAGTCTTTTACTTTCCTTTTTATTGAATTGATCCACGCGGTACTCCGTAAGAAGGATTCTGTTATCAGTTGGAAATTTGTATCAATTGTTTCATCAGTTCAGTTTTACATGATTTTTTTTTTATTTTTTAAGCACTCTGCCAGTTTGCATGAGATTTATTACTTCAACTTCCATTAATAAATCTGTGACATTCAGATCTGAGATATTGTTGACAAGCTGAAAACAAGACTTAGATGCGCACAAATCTTCCAGTTACATCAGAAAAGTATTGCCATCAAATAGATAAAATGTATCGAAAACTTGAGTCCAAGCAATCAAAATTGGTGAACAGAAAGGGTCGTAAGCTTGCCGAATGTCCTACAACCAACGCTGCAAAAGTGAAACGAACTGGGTTATAAAACTCTACCCGTCATACTCTCCGGACATTTCAACTACAAACTACCAATTTTTTTCAATTTTATAACTTCTACTTTTTTAACGACTGGCAAAATATGCAAACTGAGCAAAACCGTTTGATCTTTTTCAGTTGTATTTGCCTTTGTGAAATATAAGAACAGTGTGCTAGAATTCACAAATTTCGTATAATCAAATGGAACAAAATACAGTGGCAAGTATCACGCAAAATTTGCGTAACCCTCCTTCTGTTGATAATTGATAAATTTAAAAGAACTTGTCGTTATCCTGGAAACCGATATTTACTTGGAACTGTAAAAGGAATGCAAAATGTTTTCTAGTGAGATGTTAATTTTTTAAAAGTTAATAAAACCATTATCAAGAGATAATTAAATTTGTGAAAAAACTGGTCTGGGGAAGAATTCTGTTATTACTTTTAAGATAAACCTATCCACAACTCTATAGTAAATGAACATTTTTCTGATATTTGCAATCATTGATAAAAAGCGTATTAAATCATCTCATGAGAAAAATTTCAAAAATGTTGTCCATACTTTTAAATAGATCGTTTGAAATATTGCAAGAAATATTGAACATTCGCAAACATTCCAACGACTTTTAACTTTTCCAGAAATCTATACATTATGCTATATTAAGAGTAATGTTTGAATTGCAATTCAGAGAAATACGCTCAGAGAGCAAATGTTAAATGAAATATTAGTATAAGGTCTGTTCTTGAAAATTGGTTATGCGGAAGAGCTACATTGTGGTGCAAATAGATTTCATTAAGGATGTGGCTGTTTATAATGGAATTTTTTGGAGGGGTTAAATTTTTAGAGCACATCGTGGAAAGTATTTGAACAGAATATAAAAAAAAATGCCTTTTTAGTAAAAATCGATTTTATATGTTTTTAAAGCATCCTTTGAAGAAAAAGTATCAAAAATTGCAAAACTGATTCCCTAGAATAACTAAAATTACATTTACAAATATTTTTAATGTCAGTTTTTGCATTGGTTTACACTTTAATAAATAGTTCAGTAAAGCTTTATTCCATTCTTGTATAAGCATTACTATATAAATTGTGCGAATTTCTAGAACCTAATGTCTATTTCGTGAGTGTAGATTATCTTTTTGTTTGGTGTCATTTCATCACAGATCGATGTTATAGGAAGACTAATCTCAAAAGTCTAATATATTTTTCCAGTTTATTCAATATTTTGTGTCTCTTATTATACAGATTATACCACATAGTGCTGTTCTCAAAAATCTGTGCCAAAACCCTTGAAAGTGTATGAAGTTTATTATCTACATATTCAACAAAAAGATTGTCTTTTTCCTCACGGTTACTCAACGGTTCCGAAATTCTCTGTGAGAAATTCTACAAAGTTGTATCCAAATACGTAGACATAATAGTACAATTAAATAAAATAGTTTAATAAATTAATTGTTTAAATACGCTATGCCTAAATATAAATCTAAGATGGAAAACAGCCACCATCAAGCTTTTCAATAGATATAGGGTATATAGTTTTTCCTCTAATGAAATTATATGTCATTTTTTAGAATGCTTGAAGTTTAAAAAAATATAAAAATGTAAGACATTTAGATATTTATTATAATAAAAATTCTAATTCCGACACTATGTTAGAAAAATCCATTAAAAGGCGCATTTGTAATATAATATCAATCAGTGGCATTACATAAGGAATTCCAAGTCAAATATTTCATTTAGAAATTGCTCACTCCCAGTTACTAAGAAATTTATCTAAGATCATTCAAATCATATTTTGTCTTAATTTAGCGAAGCAATATGCCTATAAGTTTCATTAATCTCATAAATTTATGTGTCAGTTTCATTTTGACCTATACTAATAAACTTGAAACTAAGCGGACAGAAAATGTACGAACTTCACAAAAAATGGATAAAAATCCAGTTTCTCCAATTATTTCAAGCTTCGAGAAATCCTAGAAAAACCAGTAAAAGTAATAATTTCAAACGGAAAGTTTCCAAGGAAAAGTTTCACAGGAAAAATTAAAATACTGCCATCTTTCAACTTTTTTTTATCCAAGTTGCATAAACTCTTATTTGATTTACTAGGAATCATTCAGTGCCTTCAATAGGCATCTATTTTTAGGAAAAGACTTTCTAACAAATTGCTTAAAGAAAACCATCTTCGTTGAATTTGATCGATAACGAAACCCAGGAAATTCTTTTCAGTATTGAAACTTCCTTCTTTTGTGCCGGATGAATCCGGGCCTTTTCTTCTACATTCTTTCCTCTTAGAGTGAAGAGACAAGACAAGACAAAGATTCTGATTCCGATATCTTTTCAAAGTAATAAAATTTAATCTTAAACTTTTTTCTGTCTTTTCTTTTCTATTTCGATTATAATATTAATGTTCTGCGTTTGAATATTTGTATCCTAATTATCTTTGTTTCATAATAGACTAATTTTGCCCGATTGGATTGTTTAAATTTTTCTTGATGTAGAATAGTCAAAAAATTGTTTGAAATTTTCATTGATAGCAAAAATATTAAAGACAAATTTCTTTAATTTTTATTTTAGCAATATTTTAAGTAACATGAATAAATTTAAATATACATCCTTTTACAGAAATAAGTCACTTACTTTTTATGTGCACGATCGAAAAGACGTCTGCAAAAACAGATTATTCCAAATAATTGCTTACAAGTTACTCAAGAATTTTCTAATCACATTTATTTTAGTCAGCATGCTGGACTGAAACAATATTTAATGAGTTTCAGTTGCATATGATGTGAAAGCATTTATATATGTTTATCTTTAAATATAACAAATTGTGTATGTAAATAAATGTATTCACCAGCTGCAAGTATCATATCAATACCTCATGCCTAGTACTTAATTTAAGTGGATGCAAATAATACGAACGAAGATAAAAAGCAAAAATTGAGCATAAGTCGTCTTAGCAAAAATGTAAGAAAATAGTTACAATTCTTCTAGGAATTCATGATATTTTGGTTTTCCGCCTTTTAAAAAATAAATAAATAAATAAAAAGAAGAAAGCATACGATTAATCAGGCCCTTAACGCATATTTATAGCTAAAATTAAAGTTTTATAAATATTCATCAAAAGCTTTTCGGCGTTAAATCTTTCAAATACCTTAACTAAAAGCGAACATCATAAGGAAAAGCTACTGCTTTTCATTGAAAATAGCTAAATCTTAATACACATAAGAATTCAAATTTTTTAATCGGTAAATCAAAAGACTACGGTTCAAATTAGATCCACTTATTTCTTTTTTGTTGTTGTTGTTTTCTCTATTTCCTTTTAAATCTATTCCGCATTGCGCATTCTCTTTTCTTGTAAGATTTTTCTTGTGCGTTTGAATGCAACACATTTATTTTTCTATTACGTATTGCTCATTTCTTCAAATTTAAACTTAAAGGGTATCTCACAAATTTATAAGGACATGTTTTGCAGAAATGCAAATATTTGTCTGTAGTACATCATCCAATCATCATGGATTGAAGAAAATTTACCAATGAAGCATGCTCTATCAGTTTTACTGATCAGATAGTTGCAACTATCGACTTGACAAAGAACGTAAGGACAACTTTAGAAAAGAAAATTTAACATAAAACGGGAAAATAGCCTAATATCGGAATAAGAATATTAAATTATCTGCTCAGCTTTGTGCGTATTGTTGAGCTTTATTTAAAGGCAGCGACTCGACCTTTGTGGCTGCAAAGTTGTGAACTAATTAAAATTATTTAAAATTGGTATTTTTTTCTTATTTGCTTATCTCCACTTGGTTCTGATTTTCAATGAAAATGGGGCTGACACCAAATAGTTTTTAAAGACCAAAATTCAACATTAGTCACTAAGGATATGAAGGGGGAAGGAGAATAATATCCGTTCTTTGCTTAGACAGAACAGTTTTAGATGTCTCTGTTTGGAGCTAGGCCAACTAATCTGTTTTTCCCTCCTTCACCTTCACCCAATGTTCTCCTTCGAGCCTTGATTTGTTTTTTTCTCTCAATCTCTTATTGGCTGTTTTTAAGTTTCGGATCTACTTTCATGTTGCCTTATAGGAACTTGGATGGTTACTACATATGTTTTCTGTTGTTAAAAGTTACTCAACGAAAAAATATAAGCTGTTATTTTCTAAATTACAATTCAGATAATTACAACTACAAGTCGAGGATATTTAATTTTAAAGCATTTTTTTAAAAATTGTATTCTGTAATATTTTATAGGACTGTTTGTATTTACAGGACTGAAGCGTATTCGGTAATATTTTTATAGGACTGCTTCTGCAAGAGATAAGCCGTCACTGCTTAAATATTTTCGAAGAGTCACAAGATAAACTATTTTTGTAAACAAGCTTTGTATTATTTGGCACATTTTAAATTCAGCAAGAGTTAATCGAATGCTTTTATTCTCTGATAACGCCTTTTAAATAACATATTGAAATGCCATTATCCCTGAAATGTACATCGAAAGAATGGATAAACAGCATCATGGTATAGAAAAGTAGTCTAAATCACAAATTTGTTCTTATACCTTTGTAAGTTTTGACGAATATACATTTTAAAAATGACCTTTTCTGTCAAAATTGGAGAGTTATAGCTTATTTAATTTAGTTTAGGTCAATCAACAGTCACCCAGTATATGCGTCCGTTGATTGGAGGATCTCCTCGAATTTTCTGAATGATTTAAAATAAAGGATATGATTAGAATGATATAAAAGTATTTGCAAAAAAATAGGAGTATTTAATCTATTCTTTGAAAAGTAAAATTTTCTAAAACATAGGCTTTCCTTTTGCATATGTGGATTTCATATCTCTATTATTTATCTTTTTTTCAGAGAAAATTACCTATCTCTATACATCAAAAAAAGAGAAGAAAAGAAGAGTGACAAAAGAAACACAAGAACCTTTAGAAACACGAAAACCAAAATATATTTTAACATTTATCCACGGAATCGATCGAGATATTCTTATTCTGTTAGCATCGCTTAGAATTCGAAAGAAACCAAACGAATACATGTAAGATAAAAAGAATTTGAAGAAGAAGGAATAGTACAAGTCTTAATTTATTAATTAAATAAGTGAACAGTTTCTTTTCCTCATTTATGCACTGAAATTGGCGTTTTGAAACTTCTAAAACTTGATTCAAAGATAAACGAACACTCTTGAAGAAATGTATACATCATGAAAGCTACTTGAGGAAGGTGATTTTCTTCG
>BGPR01016925.1:0-33598 GCA_013235015.1 Araneus ventricosus
GAATAAAATACTCCTAAAAGCTTAGCCACTATCCAATTCAAGTGGCCCATTTCCCAAAAATTACTCAAAATTCAGACTGCATGGAAATTCTGAAATCACACGCTATAGAAGAATAGATAGTTATGCGGAAACTTCAAGAACAAAATGAAAACCGAAACTAAAGGAAATCGTTTCTAAATAATTTCAAATCCTCCGCGTAAACGCACCATTTAAGCGGTTATCTTCAGTAAGTAGCAAACTAAGAAGTAAAATGAAAAACAGCAAAAAATTATACCAGCTAAACTGCCTATTAAATAAAGCGCTCGAGGGGATAAAAAGTTTCAAAAATAAATGTTCCGTTGATTCCCTTCTCTCTCGTCTGAACTGCAAGGAATTCGAACTGAAGCTTTCTTCATTTCACGGGCTGGAATACATGCAGCAGCAACAAGGATTTTCTTTGATGATGAAGAGTTTGGTATTCTTTAACCGGAAGGCATGAACTAACTTCGTTGTGACAATCAATCTTAGCATTTAAGGGAAAGACTTTAATGCGAAGTTTTCGTTTTTGAATGATGTAGCCAATAGGTCAGAAGGAAAAACAGAAGATTGCATAGAAAACATTGCATGAAAAGGACCCTCACCCCTTTATCATTTATTGCATCATACACTTGCTGTTTTTGAACAAGAGTATCTTTTTTAAAACCTTATTTGAAATTGCACAAATGCTTTATCAATTTTATTGCAGAGAAAGTGAGAATGATTTATTACTCTTGCTAGAGTATGTGCAAAAAATAATAAACAAAAGAGGGACAGAAAACAATAATACAAACAATTAATCTGTTGCGCGCAAACGCAGCAACAACCAGGAAAATTGCAATGACAAAGATACAAAATTAACAGACAGAAGACCAAACTTTTTAAAAATAGAACACAAGAAAATGTTTAATGATTTTTTTATATATCTCTTAAATATTTTTTATTTGTTTTTATTCATTTACTTGTATTTATTACTCTTGCATTACATGTATACGTAGCGTCTTTTTAATCGAGCATGGCCGAGTTTTAAAGCATAGAATTTGCTAAGCAATTTTTAAAATCTTTTTTTAGAAACAGCAATGCGTAAACTTTATAAAAGTAAAAAAGTTTTTTGATTAATGTGAGTTAACTACTATGAAGGGTTTTCAATTCTGAAAAAAAACCGTCATAAATGAATAAATTTAAATTTCCCTACAAATAAGAACAATTTCAATTTTATTTAATATTTCTGGCTTTTAGAAGCCAGAAATATTAAATTTAGAAGAAGTTTAATTCGAAAAACATTGATATAATATTGAAAAATAATAACTGTTTTTGTAACTAAATACTTTTATTAAAATTATTTCTGAATGAAAAGGAAAATAAATTCCTTGAAACTTAATCCGACTGCAAATATAATATTTACTTTCCTGAGAATTAAAATGATATTCATTTTCATTTTTAAGCATCATAGTTATTTACTTTGCATTTAAATCAAATCGATTCTTTCAAAAATAGTAAACGTCTTTAAAGGTCACGTTTAAAAATATCGTACTTTTTCAATAGATAGTTTTGTTCAATTAAATAGATTATAAAACATGGAATTTTCGATAATACATAAATGAACTATCTACTTTATCGAAATTCTAGTGAAAAAATCTTTTATTTTTTTTTATTTAAATAACAAAATAGGTTCTGCAAATTTTAATATCTCTTATTCTTTATCTTAGCGAATTTAAATTTGTTTCTTGTCTTTCATGAAGATCTCAAACCTAAAATTATATTTATACCTTTGATTTGAATTAGCGAAAGTAGTTTTCAATTGGCATCCATACATTTTTCTAACTCTATGTAAGGCCACTTGAATTTCTTTATAAAGTGATGAATTATAGGTCGATTAATAATTTAGACGGCAAAGAAATGAGTTTTTGCGATTTATTTATTTGTTATTAAACAAGAGAAGCTCTTCTTGCATCTCGTATGTACAACAAAAGGCTTTCAGAAGTAAGTATATGAAGCAATTCAGTACGTGTAAAGCAGTTCTTCATACAAAATATTAAAACATAAATAAGGAAGATAATTATAAGAAGTGTTGAAAATAAATAAATAAAGCTAAGTAATTAAATGAAGAAGACGAGAAATAGTAAATAATAATAATAAAAATAATAAACAAAAAATCATACTGAACTTCATCAAGAATTGAAATTAAAAGTTATGAACTATATTTCATTGTCTGACTTTTCAATGAACAAACTCCGTGTGTGCCAAAAATGGGACATTCTCTGAACTTAGGCAAAACTCATAAAAAGATTCGTTTTTATTTCATGAAATGTTCAAAATGTTTTAAATGAAATATCATTATGTTATAAAAATATCTATTAGATAGTTATTTTCAAGCAAATAATGGTGTAGATATGTATTGATGTTGTAAACTGGTGCTCTTATCTTTTAAACTAAACTAATAATATAAATACTTAAAAATATCCCATAAATATCTAACCAAACAACATACATGGAAACATTTATACTTTAAATAATTGATTTATTGATTATTTTAGGTTTTACTTAAATTAAAACTAAAATAATATCAAAAAATAAGTAATGAAAACTAAACGAATATCGTTTTATTTTAATCACAAGATATATTGTGCACATATATAAAATTACTCTTTTTATAAATTTTACTGGAAAACATATTATATTAAAGTAAAAGCTTTGCACTTTTGACGTAAAATTTAAATTAATATTCTTGATTGGTTCAATTTGATTCTTTTTTATAATTAAATGTATTTTCGCAAAATGGACATTTATGAAAGGTTCTACCTTTCCTTGTTAGACAAACAAAAATATATTCACACTCTACACTTTCCATTTCTTGTTTTCTAAAAGTACTCAGAGTAAAATCCAACAAAGCTTTAGAAAATAAACGAACATGAATATTTTAAACTCTCGTTAAAGAATTAGGAAAGTACTAAAAGCGCCTTTCTTCATAAAATAACCCAAGCTCTGTCTTAACTATAGAAAAGTAGAGAGGAGAGCTTTTATTCAATTCCAAACTTTGAACTTCAGATTTACTTTTCTTTAGCAGATTTAGTAGCTTTTTAAGATTCATTGATCATACTCAACTTGATGTCGGGTCTGAATGCTAAGATGAGATTTCCCTTTTGCAAGACGTGATTTTTTATTAAACTCAAAGGCTTTCGTCTCCTTAGAAACCCTTTCGAAAGAGTCATTTTCAATAACCTGATGTTTTACATTTAATAACTTCAATGTTATTTTCAGAAAGGAATTTTGTAAATGGAGTTTTTTAAATTCATTTTTTATCCCAATGTAATGAGTAAAAGAAACTTTCTTTGATAGCTCTCTCACTGATGGTAATCTAATTTTGTCTATCATAATCGGTTGAATACCATAGGGATTCCTTATATTTGGTAAAAGAAAATATTTTGTCAAAACACAAGAAACACTGAATGCATTATTTAAAAATTTTCTGTCCTAATAATGTAGTCAGTGCGCGATAAATTCACAATGATATCAAATTGAACTTAGCGAAGAAATGTTATAGAGATCACTGAATTTATCGAATGAACCTGTAATCTCATTATGAAGTGTTGCAAAAACCTAAAACAATTGTAGGAAAAATCTAAGAATTATTGATTTATAATATATTCAAGAGAGAGCATATAATTTTTAATATACGTAATAATTACGTGTTAATGTTATTGCATAGAAGGAAAACAAAGAATTTACACACGTAAAAGTAAATATTTTTGTCTAAAATTAGAATCTGATTGTAGTTTATTTAATGTTTAATTCCGCATTTTTTAACTAATGATTGTCTGTTGGTTTTGCTCCGTGGTTGAATAGTGATCAGATCTCGGCTTCGGGATCAGAGAGTTTGGGTTTCAAACCCGATATCGCCAAGACACGTGTTGTACTCGTATATGGGCATGGGACATAATAAAATGTACTGTTTGGGGTGGAAATATCCTGCCATTGATGTTGCATGAGGATATGAGAGGTGAGTATGCCGGTTTACCCTTTGCGGACAGGTACGGCGTTTGGAGTGCGCCAGTGGGTATGTACCATAAACTGAGTAAAAGCTATAGAAGGTGGAGTGTTCCCCCGCCCTCTAACCTCGCATTATTATTCCTCCTACTTGCTCCGATGGTTTCCACTGACAAAGAATCAGTCGGTTCGGTCTGATCGCGCTTGAAAGTGTATGAAACGCTCTCCATAAGCCAACTTGGTTATCATGAAACGGCGGGAAATTATCTCTAAAGAGCAATATTCGGCTGCTTTGGAAGAATTAAGCACGAAAATTCCATCTGAGAACGAATCTGATGCATTATATATAGATGGAGAAGTGACTGATTACAGCGACCAAGAAAGTGATTCTGAGACTAACATGAAGTAAAATCCAGTTCACGAAGAATTATAGCAACTCAAACTCGAACATAAATTTGTATCATCCATCGAATCAACCTCTAAACTTATTATACCATAAAAATAAAGTTGCGTTTAATTAAATAAGCGTAGAGTTAGAAAAAAACGGGATGGTGCATAAAGTGCACAAAACTGATCTGAGTGTTCGGAAAAGTCACCTGTCCGGAAAGGGTTAAAGTCTTAAACTCATCATCTGATTTCTGCTCAAGATTTAGATAAAGTATATTCCTCTAGTCTAGAAAACGAGGCGTTATACTTACCCAAATTAAACCTGGTCTCTTTTGCCACGATTTCGTGGATAGAATGTCTTAATAACTCTATATATCCGCTTCGATCGTTCCCATGGCCTCTATCCTTTCTGTTTTAGATGTAGATGTACTTAATAAAATTCCCAACAAAATAAATTAAAGTTTTCAAGAATCAAAATATTTCATAACAATATTTTCCTTTTAAAATTGGGATTCAGGAATTTTGGGGCAACTTATCGTTTGAATTATTGAAATTCACATTAATATATGGCGAGATATATAATTAATTATGCATAATATGTTATAATCATGTGGATTTTTTTTTTATTTTATAGGTGATGATAATAAATTGATGTTATTAAAAATAAATGATTTTGTCACCGAAAGAATACTTTTTTTTGTCCGTCTGATATTTCTGTCATAAGATTTTAATTATCTTAAATTTATCGATTTATTTTATTGTTTTTTTATTTTGAGCCCTTCCTTATTAGGTAGTGTATGCCTGGTGGTTGTTTGTTGGCAAAGTTTCAGTTTTGTGATATGTCTGTCTATGTGCAATTGAAGATATCTCCAAAATTGCTTAGTATTGTTTCAGTCATACAAGTATGAACAAAAATACATTTGCTGATTTAACATTGAAGTTGGAAATTCGTGCAAATGATTACGTGTTGAACTCGTCATTGAAACACGATTAAAGATCACAAACTCCTTACGTACAGTCAATAAAAAATTTCCAAGGGCGCCATTAATATAACACAAAAAATATAATAGCTATTTCTATTTGTTTAATTTCGTTCCAGTTTATTTCCAAAGATACATTTATAATTTTACTTTCATTTAATTAAAATTTTAAAAATTTCTGACTTTGAAATATTTATGACAAAAAGATGCAATTCAAGATGTTATCTAGGTTGGATAGAATCACACTTTATTAATACGTTTGTCCTGCTTTAATTCTATGAGTTTCATTCAGGGAAACAGACTATCGTTCATTGTAATTTATCAATGTTTCAATTTCGTCTAAATATCATTTTCATATCAATTATACTAATAAATAACAATAAAATAGATTTTTGCTGCAACGAGTTTTACTTAAATGATTGCATTCAAACTATTCAACGTTTTGATTCAAATTTAAGAATGAAATTTCTAAAAATAATCTTATTTTCCTCTGGTTTTCGTACTACATTCTCTGAATTTGGCACTACATGGAATTGTATTGTTATTGTTTGGAATTGTATTCAAGAACTTCCACTTTCTCAAGCAAAAATTGCTACTTATGCGAACTGATTGTAATTTGTCCGAAATGTTTTTTTCTTCTCGGATATAATATAGAGATTTGTATGCTTTTGGAGGAGACAGTTCTGATCACACCTAGTGGCGGATATTCCTGATACTCGCTTAAGTTACATCAAGCTTCAAATTGTAAGGAAATGGGCTTTATAGTTTCTGTTGCCTGCGGTAGATGGCGCGGCACAAAACTGTTCCGTAAAAAGTTCAGTTGGCGGCGGTAGCGTGGCTGGTTGTGTTGTTTTCCCTCGGAGAGAAGTGGTCGGGTGCAAGAAAATGAAGAGGCTGATATGATTTTTGTGTGGCCATGACTAGAAATAATAAGAACTGTAATGTATAATTTTCTTATCTTTTATGTTAAATGTATTTGTATGTTTGTCTATTTATGTCCTGCTAGTACTGTGTGTCATTAATAAGCTAAATTAAAAAAAGAAATATTGCCTAATTTCTCGGCTGAATTTTTATATGAAAATATAACATAAAACGTTTTATATTCAAATAATTTCATGTATTGCATCTATCTTAAAAAACCTTAAAAAATCTTTAATAAAAGATAACTATTCGAAACATGTTAAATATACACATTTGGACACAAAAAAAATTATTTCTTTAAATTTGAATGTAGAACGATACGACAAACACTTTAAAAATTATTGCACACTTAATTTAATATAAATTAAAATGAAGCACTTTACGAATAAAAAAGCCTTAGACTTGAAATCTTCTGTTGATTATTAAATTCTAATAAAGTATTTTTAATAAAAACTATGAATAAACTTTTAAAGAGACTGTCAGACGACTAGAGAAATGAATATTTATTGTATGTACACTACAGTTCCTAAAAATGAATGTTATGTTCTCGATTTCAAAGGATTTAAGGATAGAAAAAAAATATCTTTCAAGTTGAGATACATTGCATATTCTTTGAAAAAAAGTTGAAAAAATCAGAAACAGTTTCTCCCATAAAGTTTTAATTAGCCACCGAGATGTCCAGGTCTATATGAAATTATTGGAACATTTTGTGTTAGGGAAAAAATTATTTATGACAAAAAAATCCGATATATTTTTCTCTTTTGCCTAAAATGGAACATATCATTCAACACTTTCATCTACATCTAAAAGTTTATTAAAAATGAATAGCATATACATTACATTTGAAGTTTAGCCGTAAAACATGACATTTAATTTCTTAATAATATCACATTTATATCTTCACCTTTCAGTATTTACCTTTCATAATTCTGAAGTAATGAATTTTGTCTCAAACCAAATCGAACCTAACATTACCATTTCATTTCAATACTAATAATGCTAGATCAGCTTAAGAATGCTTGAAGAACTGCTGAGGTTTCCTTTTAGTTAGTAAGCGATTTCCATTTTCTTTTGAATGAACTACAAATAGAAAATAAATATTAGTGGTAAACCATCGACTGTTCTTCACAAAAGCATATAACAATCGGTCCAAAAACTGAAAATAAAATAGTCTTGATCGCGTAGCCAATTTCCCATTTCAAGTGGTATTTAATTTCCTAAAAATTGAGACTACATTCTAATTCTTAAATCAGATGCGATAGGAGAACAAATGGTTATGCAGAAACTTCAAAAACAAGATAAAAACCGAAACTAAAGGAAATCGGTCCGAGAGAATTTCAGATCCTCTGCGTAAACGCACCATTTAAGCGGTTATCTTCAGCTCGTACAAAACTAAGAAGTAAAATGAGAAACATCAAAAAATTATCCCAGCTAACTGCCTATTAAATAAAACGCTCAGGGGGATAAAAAGTTGTAAAAGTAAATGTCCCATAGATTCCCTTTTCTCTCAACTGCCCTGCAAGGGATTTCGATCTGAAGCTTTCTTCAGTGCACGGGTTGGAATATATTTAACAGCAAGAAGGACTTTCTTTGATGCTTAAGATTTTGTTATTCTTTAACCGGAAGGCATGACTGACTTCTTTCTGGGACAAAGAATCTTAGCATTTAAGCGACAACCTTTAATGCGAGGTTTTCGTTTTTGAATGATGTTGCTAATCGGTCAGCAGAACGAAGAGAAGATTGCGTAGGAAACATGATTTGATATGCAATGAAAAAGGCACTTACCCTTTTATTATTTTTTGCACCATGCACTGGGTGTTTTTCAACAAGAAGCTCTTTTTAAAAACTTTATTTGAGATTTCTTAAACGCTTTATCGATTTGTTTACAGAGAAAGGGAGAATGATTTATTACTCTTGCAATACATGCATACGTAGTGTTTTTTTAATCGAACATGACCGAGTTTTAAAGCATGGAATTTGTTAGGCATCTTTTTTAAAGTTTTTTCGGAAGCAACAATGTGTAAATTTTATGAACATGTGAAAAGAGATTTTTGATTAATATGCGTTAGCTACTGTGAACGGGTTTCAATTCTAAAAAAGAAACCATCATATCAGAATAAACCTGAATGAAATAAATTTAACTCGCATTGAAGGTTGGAATTCTATGTTGCTTGACTTAAAACATCAGAAGGAAAATTCACTAGTTCATGATTATGGTTAAAGTCTTTTCTAATTCTTATTCCCTGTAGGAACGTTCCCATCAGGACAGAATAAAATCTGTCTCATCTTCTTTAAGATTTTTTTCGTTAACTTGCCCATGTGTCTTTTTTATTTAAAAATTGCTTTTAGAGTGCTTTGGTATTTTCTTATATTGCGGAAAGATTACATCACAATTAAATATAAGTAGAATTTCTAAATAATTTTGAAAAGATGTTCTTCATTTGTGATGATTATTTTTTTTTCTCATTGCATTTTGAATTTTGTTGCAAAAGCATAAATAAATAAATTTAGGATAAAACGCAGGGTACAAAATAAAATTCCTGCCAATACGCATATTTAAAATAAATTGGACTTCACAAATGCTATTTTTCTGATTAATTAAAATTGTTTAAAATAGTGAGTTTCTGTTGCATTCAGGGAGAAAGGAAACCCTCTCAACTAGGCAACTTCTTGTCACATGCCGTTATCTTATCATTTTACAAAACCAAGTGCAGAAAATACTCAACTTTGGTGGAAAATCGTACTTTCAAATAAACTATCAAGAATAAATATAGCTAAACTCATATCTTTCCTCACTGAAAATGAGAACCTCATAAAACAGCCACCGGACGCAACCAGTTCATCCGACTCCGACCCAGATTTCTCTCCTTCACCAAGACCTCAGACTTATGGACTAAGACTCTCTAGAGGTTCAATACCTAGGACGCTAATGAGTCCTCCTACAAATATATAGATGCAATCAACTTTTGGGACCTGTTTTAAAATAGGTTTTTTTCTGCTTCGCGAGTTTTTCTTTTCATATGTAAATACACATTTTTAATCGTTTTTGTAATTTTCACATGTATTTCCTCCATGATTAAACACTGTCTGTAATATTTTTTTTGTTCAATAAAGTTTCTACGCACACTCATCCAAACTGCAAATCGGAGATTTTCTATTTGGAGTCAGGGATGTGTCCAAGCGTAAAGTTCAAACACAGGTCCTGACAACAAATTATTTTTCTCTATTAAATCATTAAAAAAGGTAAAATTTATCAATGGAAATTGGGCAGCATTTTGCTATCTGATACTATCAAAGGCATCGACAGCTTTAAAAATACTATTGAACAGGTGGTTCTTTTGGTGTGCAGAATGTGGTAAAATCGTTCGACCACAAGCACGGAAATGTATACTCTCAGGCAATTCTGTTTACTTTAGTTACATTAAAGTCCCATTTTGAAGCAACACGAGGGCTATTTTGGGATGAACTTCGTAATCTTGAACCGCGGTCAGATGATGAGGACTACACCTGAGATGGAACCCAACTCTCCAAGCTTCCGCACCTAGTCACCGCTCCATTCCTTTGACATTTCCCCCTGGCCTTCCTCAGGATCCAGAAGGGGTACTTCTGATTCAGCCTAAAACATACATTCATAAGGATTTTTATAAGAATAGAGCCCTTTTTCTGGGGTTTCTCAAGGAGAATAACTCGGTTATTAGAGTGAGAGGTGTGACTAAGTTACATGGGGGTGGCGTTAAAATTGTTCTTGCAGATGAGGCTGAATCCAAGCTCATTAAGCAATTATTGTTGAGCTATGATAAGGAAAATCTAGAAGATATATTTGAAATGTTTATTCCCCCCAGAAGGACTCCCCAGCTTATATTGTATAACGTCGATAAAGAGATAGAGATCGATATTTTAAAAGAAGGTTTACTCTCTAAAAACCTTTTCCTGGCGTATGAGAACAACAAACCCCATTTCCGTGTTGAGTTCAAGATCCCGGCCAGAGATAAGAGTAATAATCACTGGGTAATATCAGTAAACCCAAGAAAATTTATAGAAATTAGAGACAAAGGGGGACTTTATTTCCAATGGGTTAAGCTTCGCACATCCGAATTTATTGGTGTGAAACAATGCAAACAATGTTTTGGATTCGGCCACACAATCAAGGTTTGCGACAACACCGGAGAACCGAAATGCGACAGATGCGGAGAGACGATTGTTGGAAACACTAGACACAGATGTAGGGGCTTCAACTGTATCAATTGCATTCAATCCAATGCGCGATTTAATACTGATTTTGGCATCAGCCACAGCTGCCTCGACAAGAGGTGTAAAAGCTTTCTCAGACAGAGGGAATTAATAATAAAAAGGACCGACTATAGGTTTTAACACCATACGCGGGATACAAATTAACGTTAATCACTGTAAAGCAGCACACTTTGGAGTCTTTCAGGTCGCTCGGAACTTGGAACTAGATTTTATTGCAATCCAGGACCCGTATTTAATCAATGGTGAGCCTCCCAAATTAAACTTTGGTTGTAAGACTTTCTCTTCTCGAAACAAAAGGTCCAATACTTATATTTTAAACAAAAATCTTAATGTATTTTATAAGTTCAACACCATCCATACAGTGGCTGTTGAACTTCATTTTAATAACATGCTCTTTAACATTTTTAATTGCTACTTTCCACCTCATGACAACATAGAAGATTTAATAGGAGAACTAAGGGATTTTAACTTTTATAACAGTTTCAATCTTTTAGTTGGTGATTTTAACTGCAAATCCAGAAGCTGGGGCTATGACTCAAATAACTTCAGAGGTAGAAAACTGATTAAATTGATAGCCGTCAGCAACTTACACATTTGTAATATTACAGAATATGGCCCTACATTCCAATCAACAACGAATGTGGGGTTCCCCGACTTGACTCTATTGAGCTTACCCGTGGTCAACTATATAAAAAATTGGGGGGTCCTGGATGTTGAGTCCCACAGTGACCACAAAAATATTTACTAAAACAAATTAATTAAAGATCTTACCGATCTTATTCAGAAAGGTGCTTTCAAAACTCTGAAAAAGAAACCGAAAAAAATTGCCAAGAAGTTCAGCTTCTGGAATGAAGATCTCAGAATATCTAGAAACAAAGTGAACAGGCTATTCAAAACATACATCAAACACAAAACAAAAGGTTCTATTCTTGAAATCATCCAGAGCTCGGGGAATGCTTATAGAAAAGAAAGGGCCATCTATAAAAAAACTTCTCTTATCCACAAAAAGAAAGGCACATCATTTTGTCTTAATCATAACGAAAGATTTGGATTCCTGTTCAATCTTGTATTTAACAGAAGTTCCAGTGAAAACTTTATTGGGGTCAACCCAAATAATGACCCCAACAACACAATTGAAAACAAAATAAATTATTTAATGGACAATTTTTCCCGAGCCCTTCCTCAGAAGACAATTTGGATTATACCCCTATAATTGGCCACGTTGAACCTATGGTACTAGAAGATATAGAGATGGTAATCAATGCTTTAAAAGGTGGAAAAGCCCCGGGCCTTGATCGGATAGATTTTCGGATGTGGAGAGCGGTTTTCATCCACGACAAAGAATTTATACTTGACTTAATTAACATCTGTTTTAAATTCAATTACTTTTCTGAACATCTGAGAAATGCCAAAGTCTTCTTTCTTCTTAAAGATGGTAAAGATCCTGGCCTTTGTACATCATAGCGGCCTGTCTGTCTTCTTCCAACTTTGGGCAAGATTATTGAGAGGCTCTTTCTTCTACAACTCAATAAATGGCTTGATCGAAACAGTATCATACACCACAATCAATACGGCTTTAGAGAAGGCAAAAGCTGTGATCTGGCCATACATGATCTAATAGAGACAATTTAAATTCGTATGCCTTCAGAACATCTCGCCCTCTTTTCTCTAGACATAAAATCGGCCTTTGATACTATGAACTGGCCGGTTCTTTTTTAAAAACTTAGAATCTTATGGCTTTCCCGCTTTCTTTAAGAATTTTATCTACTTTTATCTCAAAAATAGAAGGATTTTTTACACTAACGACGTTCTAGAAATTTCTAGACCTTGCTCTAAAGGATGCCCACAGGGTTCTGAGATCCTCCTACAATATGGAATATATATATTAACTCTATTCTAATAAATGACAGACCTGATTTACATATTGAAGCTTTCGCCGACGACCTGGTACTATTAATTGGAGGACGAACTGCCAGGGAATTAGAAAATAAGACTAATTTAATTTTGGCTGCCATTTCCAATAAACTTTAAGATTTAGAGTTCAAACTTTCCATAGAAAAATGCCAGGCGGTGGTGTACAGGAGCATCGCCTCCCAAAAGTTTTCAAAAGGGAATTCTACAGTCCTTAATAGAAAGTCAACTTTCAAGATCAAAAACCACTCAATCAAGGTAAGTGGCAGCCTTAAAATTTTAGGAATCACAATAGATAATAAACTATCTTGGACCGCCCACTTTTTAACTTTCCATGCAAAAGACTTATTCTTAACATCAAATTTTAATAGAGTAGTAAAGTCTAATTGGAATATGAATAAAAATTTCTGAAAACTTTGGTACTACACCGTTATTGAAAAGGCTCTACTCTATGATGCAAGTGTTTGGGGAGGGGCCTTAACAAAGAACCAAATCGATAGACTTCATAGCATTCAAAGAATATTCTTACTGAAATTTACAAGGACTTTCCGCACTTCCTCCACCAATGTTCTCAACGTACTCACCGGAATTCCTCCCCTTCACATAGTAGCCAAAGCCGAGTTTATCACATTCCGGATCTGGGTTAACCGGTCTAATGAATATAACACCATTTTCGATATAAATCTCTTGGATAATTACGTGCCATTTAAAAACATTCCCTCCAGACAGAAACTTATTAACCTTGACAGTAAAATTTCAAATGCCGACTATGAGATATACACGGACGGATCCAGAATCGAAAATGAGACTGGATTCGCAGTATGTATTCTCAAAGATGAAATTAATATCCAGAACTATCTATTTAAACTGAACACCTTCAACTCGGTATTCCAGGCAGAATTAGCCGCAATTGAATTCTCAGTCAACTGGGCTGTCAAAGAGAAAGTGAAAGTCAACATACATACTGATAGCCTCTCTTTGATATCTGCCATTAATAGCGCAAATACCAGATCTGAATTCGTTAACGAAGTAAAATCAAACATCTTAAAGGGAAAGAACATGGTCGGCCTTTCCTGGGATAAAGCCCATGTGGGAATTCCTGGAAACGAATTGGCCGACCAACAAGCCAAATTGGGCATAACAACCGGTGAGAAATTTGCCATTCCTGCTCCCTACTCCCACCTCAAATGCCTCCTAAAGAATTACATAGTAAACAAATGAAATGAATATTGGAATAGCAACGATTCAGCTTCGGGAATTAGGGTGAGAGGCTACATTAATCAGGTAAGCCCAAAATTGTTAATCCATAATAAGTTTTTAATATATTTTCTCAGTGGGCATGCTCCATTCCCATCTTACCTTCATCGTTTTAAATTCTTAGACTCTCCACGCTGTATCTGCGGAATGTTGGGTGATGCAGATCATTATATCTTCTCCTGTTCCCTCACCAAAGAGTTCCATCTAATTAAACCCGCAGATGAACACAAAAAAGCGTGGTTTAACAATCTCTTAACAAATAGACAGGCTGTCACCAAAATGGAAGGCGATTCCAGGACCAGCAGGAACATTTGCGATACACTGATCCAGGAGAGAGACCATAACTGACTCCAATGATATCTTGAGGGTCCGTGTTACTTCTATCTTATCATATTGAAAGACTGTTCTTACTCTTTTTATCTTTTACCATTTTGCCAGGGACTTTTCACTTGACATCTCCTCTCAGGACACCTTCTACAGTTCAGCATTCTGTGCTCCTGACTTCCCGCCTGCTGAGTCTTTCTTTTTTTTATTATTTACATGATTTGAGCTTTTTAAGAAATACTTTTTATTTTTTATTTAATTTTTCACAGAATGACAGTTCTATAGGTTTATAGTGCTCTCCACTTGTTTATGCTTTTTTTTTAAACTTTTTGTACCCAGTCGGTTCCTTGGTGTGGGATTCTGTCGGCGCCCTAGGGCAGCTATTGGTCCATTAGCCCCGACAATAGATGACTGTGCCAATTCCCGAGTCTCTCCGCAGTTCTGGAAATCTGTTGCCACGTTGTCAATGCCCTAAAGGTTGTTTAGATTTTTTTGGGGGGGATGGGGCTATGCATTCCCCTTTTTGACCTTGTTTTTATTTCTAGACTACAAAATTTCATTCCTTTCCCTCTCCCATTGGCCGTTTTTATCCTTTATAGGACATAAAGTAATTTTTAACTAGCGCAATTTTACTCAAAAAAACATTCTGTAATTGATAATTTGATATTCCCTTGTACGCGGGACGTGCAGTACCGTTGACTAACGGAATTTATTCCTCTCTATCTGAGAAGTAATTATTATTATTATTATTAATTTATGTATTTTTAATTCTATGTTTGGTACAGTTTTTATTTGTGTTTTGTGTGTCGTTTGATGTGTAATATTGTTTGTGTATGTCTTGTTTTTATACTATGGGGTTTCAATATTTAACTTTTTTATGTATCTGATTTTTACTGCTTTTTCTGTGTTTATTTTCGTTTGCTTCTTTTTCAATACTTATCTATTTTTATATATTTTTACTGTTCCTTGTTTGCCCGAGCAGTAAATCAAGCTATTTTCTCCCCACCGAGGTGGGTCGAACCATGTTTACACTCCCAGCTCTCTTGTATTTAAAATTACTGCCACTGTTCGGGCAATGCCTGTACCATCTTATTGTACCCAATAATTCCCGTCCTCCACATGCTGCTGGAGCTCTCCCCGCTGGTCCTTTACCGGCCTTACACCCTTTTTGGGTAGGCTGGGCCAGTGTGGGTATTTTTGCGCCACAGCAGCTGGAGGGCATTTGGCCCCTGCTTATGGGTTGGCGGGCAGCACGCCCAACACACGACGGTCCTTCAATGAAATCAGGTTTCGAGTCTAGAACCCTACGGCTCCAAAGCCGACATCTTACCACTAGGCCACCGCGGCTTCCTCAGGCGTTTGAATAAAATGCGTTATTTTATTATCCAAATAGTACTTAGTGTTATTTTATTTTTTCTTCACGATTTTAGACATCGTATATTAACTTCGAAAGCTCTCAATTACGGTTAAATGAATGAAGTGAAAATTAAAATAATTCGAGTTTCATGACTTGAGTTATAATTTCGATTATTTAAGAATATATTTCCGAAATTTTCTTAAACAATTCATTCGTTGATTAAATAATGTATGTGAATATAAATTAAATTATCAAATATTCTTAAAAAATTCATTCGTTGATTAAATAATGAATGTGAAGATAAATTAAATTATCAAATATTCTTAAACACTTCATTCGTTGATAAAATAATGTATGTGAAGATAAATTAAATTATCAAATAAACTGTACATAAGTATTAAGAAAGGAAAAAAATCAGTTGTTTAAAAAATTATAACAGAAACTAAAGAAATAAACATAAACAGATATCAGTCTAATTAGAAGGGCGTTTTAATCTCTATTGACTTCATTTAGATATTTACAAATTTTGCCCTAATTTATTCTGTAACCTGTATTCTGTAAATAATAATTATTTTACATACAATGCTAGCAATAAGATATTAGACATTCTAACCATTTCTTTATGAATGCTAATACTTTTCCTGCAAAATATAAAATGAAGTGGAAAAAAGCTCCCAAAAAGGAATTTATTTCTAATTTTAAATAATTATCAGAAGAGCGAGAAAGCAAAAATTTGCAGTGATCTAAATAATAAAAAATACTCTATCGTATCATAGTAACATTTCTGAATTGATTATTAGAGAGCGAAGGATATTTCCCCAATGAAATAGTTTCTGTGACATTCTGTATCTGATAACGTTCCAGACGGCTTCTCAGACAAACGAATTTCCCAACTGAGTCACATTTCGGTTGCTTCTTTGCAAGGAAAAAGAGTCGGATGCCGTTCCGAATGGGAAAAAAAGTTTCTCTTATATTTTAGTAGTCTTACCGAACTTTCGATATAATTATTATTTTTTCAAAATGTTCTACTTAAGGTTTTGTTTCAGAAAAATGTTATTTTACGGTGTATCATTAAAACCTTATAGATGCAAGATAATTGTTTTACGGTAAATCAACAGAAAATTGGTAATTATCTTCCATTTATTTCTTTTCTTATGTAAACAATATGCAATATTTAATTATTTGCATTTGAAATTCAGCGAGGAATCCAGTAAGAAATAATTTCTTATGGATTCGGAAGCAATTTTTTAAATCAAAAATATACATTTCATCATAAAATTATTACTCACAGTTAACATGTGTCTATTCATGGTTTGATACTATCTTGTTGTTAATATTTGTGACATAAACTGTAATTAATCACAGTTATCATTTATAGTTGCTTGTAGCGCGACTCATATAGAAGCCTTTTGAAAATACCGAAAAAAACATCAAAACACAAATCACCAAAATGAAGTAAAAAAAAGTATGCAGAAATACTTCACATAAGCTCAATCGTTTGCTATCTATCGAGATACTTCAATGAGACTATCATATTTGGGTGACAAACGTGTTATTGGAGCCATATCATAAGAGAATTTTATTCCATCATTATAGCTTCGCCGCTTATCCCTTTGTATTTTTAGAGACATTTTTGACGATTTCTTTCATGCTTTGAAGCTGAAATTTTATATATAATCTACGAACGCTGATGAGCAAGGGAAATATTTTTCAAACAACTTAATCAATAAAATAATAAAAGAATTGAAAAATATTTTCAAATTTTTTAACCTTATCTACTTTCTCACAAATGTTTTGAACAATTAAACATTTCACTTAATATACTTAATTTTGTTGATCAGGTTTTATCTTTAACAAAAATAAATATCTTCAACATAAAAACTATTCTTAAAAAGATTATGAAAATTTTTTTTGCAGAGACACAAGAATAATAAATGCCAGTCGAAACAAAAAAATAAATACTTATGTTTTCGAGTAAGTATTTGATATTGACTTGAAAAAAAATTTTAGTTTTAATAAATACCCTTTTTAAGTTCTACTACAGATTATTTTGGGACAAACGAAGTAATTTTTATCGGTGGCCAGATGACGACAATCCCCAAGTGACGACAAGTCTATCCCCGCATCAAACTTCCACTCTCCACGAGCTTTAGGGCTTTTCAACCTAACTATAAGCAATAACCACAGAGAAAGAGTATCAGAGATCTCACTTCGAAGTTTGATTAACTATCGCAGCGCTACCTACTCTGGACAGTCTTCGTGAGAGAACTACAAACCATAACAAGACGCCATATTGTATATCGAACGAAAAGCAACCGAAACGCCGCCATGGTGGGTTGCCGGTTCCTTGTCAAATTTGCCAGATAATTTATTATGATCGTTTTTATTTTTTTTATAATTAAGCCCAATACGTTATTTAGAATCGGTATTAGTGACTATTCCAGTTTTTTCTACATAATATGAAACTACTTCCCTATGCAAGATTCCTGGAGATGATAACGGCAAGTTTAAAATGCGTTTAAAAATTTTTATGAGAGTTTATTAAAATAACTGAAAAATTTCCAATGTTTAAAATACTCATTTTCACTTTTTGTATATAAAATAAGAAAATTTTGTTTTATTTTTCTGCACTTGCTGAAGCATTTTAAAATGCCTATCATATCGAATAATCTGACAAAAGTGTACATGCATGATGATAGGGATTGAAATAACTGTTTACATCGTTCCATGACGATAGGGAAACTCTTCCATCACAGTGACGTAGTCCAATTAGTTCACACTGTCGCACAATGGTGGCGTACTGTCTATGTGAAGTGCAATGTTAAAAAAGTTGCCTTTAGTGTCTATGGGAGTGAGACCTCTGTATCTCTTTCTCTGTGGTAATAACAATATGACAGATTTTCTGATAAATCAGGACACGAATTCTTGTTCCTTCAGACTTGAAGATCAGAATTATTCAAAAAGTTATCCATCCAATGTTAGCAATTTAAAATAAATTATAAAACGAATAAATAAAATAAAAATGAGAGCAGAAGACTTTAAATTGAGAATACTTTCTCTCCACCTTTAACATAATCATTATCACAGTTGGCTTGATAAAACTTTCTCGTTGCTATAATTTTATACTATTGAAAAAATTCGAGGGAATAGTGAGTATTCTTAAATTAAATTACAAGCGATAAGAGTTATAAATTAATAACTACATATCTTGCATGTCGGAACTACCAAGGATATGTTCGAGTTGCCCATTATTTGGGTGTGTATATAATAAATAATACAATTTAATTCGATTTAATCATTTATCCTTTGAAAAAGATTCGATAATTCTTAATGTACATTTTATTGAAGGGTATAGTGATATTGTTAATACCCGGATGCAGCCAGTGCTCACGTGACACCAAGTACGTGTAGCGGGCGGCTGCGGGTCTGACTTCTCATCAGATCACGAAGTTCCGTAGCCGAACTGTGATGTGCTCGTATTACTGTCTTCATGTTTTTGTCCTGTGTCTGTGCTGAATAAATGTTTGTTTGATAATCCCTAGTTTTTATTCTTACACCTGCGCCTCTGCCCACTCATTTAACCTAACAGATATCAATTCGATTAGTAAAATAAATACTTTCGGTCACTAAAACTGAAGCTTTTACACACACAAAAGAAACAATTTTATTTCCTGCACGAATCGAATTATAAGATTTTTACTCCCCAGGAATGGTACGATTCTACTTTGTATATTTAAGAGTACCATTCCTCATTCCCTCGCATGCTCCTGTCTTTGAGTCAATAGTTATAAACAAACGAAAGGAGCTTGCATATTCTTTTAGTTGCGCTTTTGAAAAAAGTTAGAGTAAGTCTTTTAATCCAATTTCCATCGTTGAATAGGACTTTGAAGAATGGATGGTATATTTTTTTTTATTGTTCCCTGATGCTATAAAACGCAAATAACCGAAAGCAAGAAAAAGTGTTTTTGTAAAATAAAACGAATTCATTGTCCGAATGGCGGAGACAACTTTTTCACAGAATATATAACACGATTATCACAAATACAGTGCAAAGCTTATGTCTTATTCGGAAAATGAAGCTCTGCTTTCATACCTTTTCACTTTCTCCTTTAAAACTAAAATCATTATCCTGTTTGAAAGGAATAAAATACCTATTCTATTTATCTTTCTCTTCCCTGTGTCTTTATCCATTTTCAGCAAAAATGTAGTCGAATAGACTGCATGATAAAAGAAAGCAATAAATGTACTGTACTGCTTTAGACCAATTATTTTTTCCAAAGATGAAAGGTATTGTGGTTTAATCTATGAAATAAATGGTAAAAAGAATGAAAAAATTGTTACAAAATAAAACATGCTCAACAAAATGTTTCCAAAGAATGTGGTTAAACTCATAAGATTATGGCTTTTATATAACGGGAAACTAAAAGCGAATTTTAGTTATAAGATAGTTGATGTAAATTATGCTTAACCCTCCTAGCGTCAGGCCCGAGATATCTGAGTGAACTTTTTCCTCTCATAACGGCAGACCCGAGACTGTATCGGGAAAGAAAAGTTCCGTATGAGTGTCAGACCCGAGATTTTCCTTCTACAAGTTTTTGTCTTCCCCCAGGTGTCACGCGGCGACATAATGAGAGGGAGTGTCTGTGGTCCGCGGAGGTTCAGTTTGACCAACTTTTCTGAGAATACTCAAAGAAGGGTCTTCTAACAAAGGATTCTGTCACAGAGAATCGAGGTTAGAAGTCACTTGTCACTGCTGAATGATAACAGGTCTAATAGACCCCCTACGGCGTGAAAATGACCACAAAAGGGGGCTGAAATCCTTTTGTCCAGAACCTCACAACTTGAAGAATAACCTTCTCTTTTAACGTGACAATTTCGTTCAACTTAGCAATTTGAAAGCCTAACGGCTGAAGGGTTAAACATGAAATAATCATAGCAATTTTAATGTCTAAATTGTAATTTAAATACTAATTTTGAATGTGCGTTAACCCATTCATACCCCTGTTCGATTTCAAAAAGTTTTCTTAATGTGTTACAAAAAAATAGAAAAAAATGCTAGTTTCAAAAAAGAATGCCCATTGATAAGAATATCCCTGTAATATAAGGATATTGAACAATATCGATTCATGTTGTAGAATACTGCTCTGTGCCGTTTTGCCCAGTTGAATTATCAGACAATAACTTACGCTAATTAATCTCCATTATTATTTGTTACTAATTTTTTTTCTCGAAATACCAGAATTATTAGATTAATAAAGCAGCTTAAATCTATTCCTTTTAAACCAACATTTTGTTGCTCCTGAAACAAGTAACACATTTTTAAGAAAGATTTAATCTTGAGAATCAATTCCCATTTTATCAATGACCACATATAAACTTGACTTACGATTGTGCTAAAAAAGTGAAATGCAAAAAGATGTTTATTTTGACTTCAGCAACCTTTCAGTAGAAACAAATTTCAGAACAAGAATCCAAGATTCCTCTCACTCTCAACTACGAATTCTCAAAATCAATAGATCTCTCGCAAAAGGAATTCAAATGAAAACGCGGAAATAAAATTAAAAAAAACACCAAAAGATGCTCCAATATTCAGGCATATCTGTTTCCCATTCCACTATCAGATATTTTCTGTAAGCTGGTTTTGTTTGGAGAGAAAATACCATTTTCCTTCTTCGAACTTTTCTTTCTAACTTCATTTTTTGTCTTCTTTTCAGCAAAGAAATAAATATAGTGAATAGAGTCTTAACTTTTCATAATGTGTTATGAAGCTCAAAGATATATCATGTTGGGTACAATATCAGGGCGAAAGGAAAAAGGTCAAGATTATTAAACTAGAATACAAATGTATATCTATATTTAATACTGTCTTGAAAAAATATTTTAGGCATCTCCACGAAGAGGATTTTCACATTTGAAATGATGACTCGGAATGTGTGCATACAGAAATGAAATTCTCTGTTTGAAATCTTGAGACAAGTCCAGAATATCTTTCAACCGTCTTCACGGTTTTACAGCTTTTGTATGGCTCTCCTTTCTTTAATTCCCTAGTTATAGCTTTTTTCTTTTTATAGATCTGCTATAATATTGATTAATTCAAATTTTGCTATTGATGTTTTAAATCCAGAACTGTTGTCTGACTTATTGTTTGATATAAAAGTGTAATAAATTGTTGAGGGAACATATTTTACTGCCATGTTGTTGATTTTAAATATACTTCAACTCTCTGATTCCTAAGGCCATTGAAATAAAGGGACCGCAAAGTACGTGTTCGTCCGAGCTCCTCTATCAAAGATAAGGGAAATTCACTTTCCCCTTCAAGAAGCACAATGACAGATAGCAGTGGCCGAATTGTAAGAAAACTCCCCTCTTCCCCAAACACATCGGGGCGAGCCACTCTAATGAAGAAAGCAAGCGCCGCGGGTGTGAAATCAATCACACTTAACGAAAGGGGGTGGAAATTTCAGAGTGACATTCGGACATTTCGGACGGCTGTCGTCTTTTGCTTGAAGGGACGAATGGGACGGTCCCGTATCGATAGAGTTAAAGGGGGAAAAACTGTAATATTTCTTTAGAATCAGGCAATAAAATTGTAATAATATTCCTGTGTTGAAATAATTTAATCTGAGAGCCTTAAAATTAATTATTGTTGGCTAAACAATATTTATGTATAAAGGCCTCACAAACACCTTCTTAAAACTGGGAATTTGCCAAAGACACGGAATAATACTTTCTCTATTTTCATTCTGCCTGAAATTAAGATATGAGTTTTTTCGACGGTCCATGCTGTTTAGTATTTTTCTCTTCAGAAAAAACCATGAGTACATAATTACTTAGTGATGCGAAACTTGCAGTCGATCATTTGCAGAAAAATTAATTGTATTTGAACAACATCCATGCCATTCTTAAGACAAAGGTTATTATCGTTATTTTTAGCTCACACCTTATTATTAAAATATACACAGATTAATTAAAGGTAAACAATCAGGCTACATGCTATCACACGTTGAGTTGTCATGTCACATACTATTCCCTCCAGCAAGATGATCAGTGGATTACAAAGACTAAGTGGCCGACGTCATTAGATGTATATCATGGGAACATAAAATAATTGCTGTGACACGATAAATGTAGTCATTTTTAGCAATATTTGTGATCAATGTGTTGTCAGCAGTAGTGCAGTCCCGCAAATACTCTTACGACACTTAAAGGAACATCCGACTCTTTAACCTCGAAAAAATGGGGGAAACTGTCGACTTCGATATATTAGATCTCTGAAACAATGCAATTCAAAAACTCACTTTTTTTCTAGACAAATATCTGTTCTTTCTCTTATAGTACACACATTTTCAAACCTTTGTAGTGGTATGTATTTTTTGAAAGAGTAATAAATATGGGTATAATTTTTGGAGAAAAATTAGATAGTTACGTTGCGCGCATAATTACGGATGAGATATTGGTCTATACACAGTATTTTGGGTATCTAAGTAATCCAAACAGTCTGTTTGAGAAACTGAACCTCAATTTATTGAAATTTAAATTTAATTTCCATTTTATACCAATGTGAAATAACAAGATAAAAATTGTTAAGATTTTAACTTTTCTAATGCTCTCTCCTAAAAAAAACGTTTTTGGAGAAAATATGTACAAAAATGTGGTTCAATGTGTAGAACATAGCACAATAGATATTCAATAAAATGTTTATGTAAAAATATTCAATAGTTCTTGAGATATCGCGCGCGCAATATCAAAAACACACATTTTGAGATATAGCGCTTTAAAGCTATGGCCATATTCAATGTTTACGTTGAAGAGCTGATACATTTTCCTTCATAACTTTCATAATTTTCGAAAAATTTTAACGCGGATTGTTTTCAATTGTTCATTAAAGACAGGGGAATAATATATATGTTTTTTTTCATAAAATTGTAAATTTTCGAGGTTTAACAGTCGTATGTCCCTTTAAAATCTTTCACATATTTGATTATGATTGTTACAATCTGTTTGTATTTTTTTAAAATGCATTATAAATTCTTAAAGACTGCCATAATCTTGCGCTTGGCAGAATAAGCAAAATTTAAAGTTTATGATTATTAATCTATTTTCTTATAAAAATTGCTCAGAAAATGTTCAAAACTGTCTTTAAATAATTTCCTGTTTAGAAAAGAGGAAATATTTCCGCTAACTTAAATGGGTGGCATAAATAAACTCGAAAAGGAGAGGAATGGAACACATCAGTATAAATTAGAAGTGAAACTTAGTCTTGGCAAATGGCTACAAAAATTTTGAATCGTAATCTTGGATCCAAGACATGCCTATTTAAAAATCTAAAATTAAAGCTAGAAATATTTCATTGTCTGTATGAATCATTACCAAGAATATTAAAAGCCAAGTTATAACCAAGACTAAAAAAGAGAATGTGTTTGCATAAACAAGGCACTAGAAAAATTCAGTTTTTAAACACAGTCAAGAGGAGTACAATTGTTTTATTTAGCATAAAGATATATGATTAAAAGTCCTTGCATTTAGAAACGTTATCATCTTAAACAGAGATTTTTATTTTGTTTGAAATTTTACCATTTTGCAAAGGTTATTTGTTTTCTATATTAAGCATTTTATTTGTAAATTGTGTCCGTCTGCTGTGGGAAGGCATGTTTTGCTTGTTTACAGATTTCTGCTGCATTCATATTTGAGAGAATATTAAGAAACTAATAAAGAAATTAAGTGTTTGTGTCGGAAACGGATACGGAATGTAAATATGAAACATTAGAACTGGCGGGATATAAGAACACTTAAATTAACCCTAATTTTTTTTTTGTATGATTCTGTGGCATCAAATTTACTGCCTTTTATATATAGAGAGAGAATTTTCGAGGATAAAAATTTAGCTTTTAAAATATCATATGCACTTTAATCATATCTTACTACCCACGTGTAAGTGGTTAAACGAAGTTAAATAAATGAAAGAGCAGGCTTTTACGTAAATAGCATCCGCGAAGTTTTGTAGCAATATTATCGGTCAGTGATCTCGTTTGATTTTAATAATTAATTCTAAAATTAGAGAAAATACGTCTATAAATATAAAAAAAGTTATCCTAGTTATGTAAAATAAATTCATATCATGTTTTTATTATTATAATTTATGATGGTTATATTGTTGTATTTATTTCTAATTTCAGCGATACGTTTTAACTATAAATGTATTACTTTCTGAAAATTCAAAATATGTATGCCTTGTGAAATACACTTTAAATTTCATTAATGCAATAGTTATTATCAAAAGCTTATATATCTTCATATAAATTTCCATAGATCATATTTCATGTAGGGTAAACTAGGGATACTTGATCCTACGTGATTTTTAGATAATTGGTAATTTGTGAGTGCCATTTTTATATGACTATTGGTCATATGGTCTATTTTAGGGGATTATTATTCCAATCTGAAAGGCCATTGTAATATTGTGTATATAAATATGTTTTAGGGGACCAAAAGTAAATATTTACTTTTTCATTCCTCAATGGATTGGAAGTTCACTATTGAAGATATGATGGATTTAAATATTTCTAAGTTTTAAGCATACTTCTAGCTGTAAGATAAAATGTTATGCAGTATCTTAATTCTAAGTGGTGTAATTTTTAGATAATTTAGAAAAAGTCACGTTAGAGATACTTGACCCTACCAAAAAGCCACTGTAGCTTCGATAGTTTAGCTGACTGAAGCACATTGTGTAGTTGGAATCAGTTTTCTGGTGCAATGGTTTTTATTGCCATGTGGGAACTCAAATATAGGAAATAATTATTTTAAAATGGTTTGTAAGTAATTATTTAAAAAAAATTAAGGTGGTAATTTCAAGGAATGCAAATAATTATTTT
The DNA here is from genome assembly GCA_013235015.1 of Araneus ventricosus. Taxonomy (NCBI): domain Eukaryota; kingdom Metazoa; phylum Arthropoda; class Arachnida; order Araneae; family Araneidae; genus Araneus; species Araneus ventricosus. The sequence goes on from BGPR01016925.1 coordinate 25,263, forward strand.
AGTAAGAATTTTAAAAAGAATTTGAATTTATTTTATTTTTTCCTCACTTGCAAAGAGTTTTATTTATTTATTAGTTTCATAAAAATCGTTTGCTCGAACTTTTTGTCATCGTTTGGTTTTATTTAACGTTTCGCCATTTATATTGAGTCATTCTCTCTTTGTTGATTTTAATTTTCGCCTAAAATCTATATATATATTTTTTCTCTTGCTTTGATTTTTGTTTACATATTAGAAGAACCGAGTAAGTCTATTAAAGTTCTCAACTTCATATTTTGTACAACGTTTTTCATAACTTCTTTTTTCATTTTGATGTCATTCTGGGTTTTTTTCTAACTTTCCATACCGGCAATTTTTCAACGCGCTAATAGCTTGCTAAGTTTCCAGTTACATAGCTGTAATTTGCATCATTTAATTAAATCAATATTTTAATTGTTTATTAAATTTTGAACTAATTTAATTTAACAACTAGAATTAATTTAATGACTATAATAATTTAATTTATTAACTAGATTTTATTCAAACAGCTGCCTTTTATACTTTCCATATTATTTAATTTTTAATATTAGGTTAATTAATATCTTTTTATAATAAATAATGAATATCTAAAGAAACAAAAAAGTGAGAAAATCTAAAAAGACAAAGAATGATAGAAGCAATTCAATTGGTGTGCGCAAGTGCAGCATCATCCAGGAAAAAATTGCAATAGTACAAAATAGATAAAAATATTTAAAAAAGTAATTAAAAATGTGGAAAGGTACAAAATGATACTAGACAACGACAAGAAGTAAGAATCTGGTGAATGACTTCATCAGAGGCCAGACATTCATGCAGATTCAAAATGGAATAGGTTTTCTGTAGAGGAAAAAGACTTTAAGGTCTAATATTTTTTAAATTCCTCTTTTGGCCTGAACCTAAACCAGAAAATATTGGAAAGAAAAACATTTATCCACAAAGAAGAAATAAATACAATCTCCAGAACTAAGTTTGAAGAGAAGGGATTAAAATCTTACCTCTTATAACAAGTGTGGAACAAAGACTGTGACGCTAATATCTTACATCCTACGTGTGCCACAATGTAAACAAGGTAAAAAGATGTGTGCGCGTATCTCCATCTAGTGAGGGAAACATTGACAAAAGATTTGAAAATTTTTTTGTAACTTTTTTCCTAAAGAATTTTTAGGGTATTTTTATATAATTTTTTTGTTTGTTTTTTTGATTTTTAAATAACATTTTTTTTGACGTTTTTATGCATTTTTATAATTTTTATTATCAATTTTTCAAATGTTTTATACTTTTTTTATTTTCATTTTTTATTTTAATAAATAGTTTAGAAAAGATGCAGATGAGCAAATAATATGAAAGAGGGTGTGTGAAGAATATCAGAATCACTAACAGTGCAAAGGAGAAGTTGAGAGTAAAATTATAATAAAGACTTTAATAATTAATAAAGTAGTGAACTGGGTAGCCGTTAAGCTTTAGATTAATATTTAAATTATCAATGGCTTTAACAATAGCAGAATGGTTGTTGCAGATATTTTTGATTCTTTTAATTTGAGAGTGGATGGTATTTTTAATGACTTTTAGGTTGAGATTAGTATGATAATGACAGAGAGAAATGGCTCTAAAATTAAAGTCATCCCTCTTATCATAGATACCCACTGAAATGTTTGAATCTACAATTTTGATAACTAGATCTAAATAATTACAATTATTGTTATTATTATTGGTTTTATTTAGTTTAAGTTCTTCCGGATAGTAGTTAATTAAAGTGTCCAGGTTGTCAAAGTCAAAAACAATAAGGTCGTCAATGAAACGATAGGCAGAAATGAGATTATTTTTAATAAATTTTCTCTCGAATGTATGAAGAAAAACATTCGCCAGTGCACTGGAGAAACTCGTACCCATAGGAAGACCACACGATTGTCTGTAGTAGCTGAGTCCATTGAAGAGATAATTTTCACAGATGTTAATATTGCTAATTTCTAGCCATCTATTTTTATCTATGAAATTGGAGTCAAGGTATAAGTCATATAAATTGATGCACGCTTCAATTAGTTTTTCATGTGGGAGGCTGGTGATTCCCTTACTTTCTTAAAGATAATAAAATTCATAGCATTAACACTTTTGACTTTGAGAATCTTTTCACCAGCTATTTCTTCTTTGTGGATAAATGTTTTTCTTTCCAATATTTCCTGGTTTAGGTTCAGGCCAAAAGAGGAATTTAAAAAATATTAGACCTTAAAGTCTTTTTCCTCTACAGAAAACCTATTCCATTTTGAATCTGCATGAATGTCTGGCCTCTGATGAAGTCATTCACCAGATTCTTACTTCTTGTCGTTGTCTAGTATCATTTTGTACCTTTCCACATTTTTAATTACTTTTTTAAATATTTTTATCTATTTTTTATAATAAAGATGTTTTCAATTCACTAGTTTCGATCTAATATCTGAATTCCGTGTGCATGCAAATTATCAAAAGAATTTAAGTACTCTTTGCATAGAGGATCTAGCAACCTTACCCTTAGGGTCAAGTATCCCTAGCTTAGGGTCAAGTATCACTAACCTTAGGGATACTTGACCCTATGCGAGTTCATGCAATATATTTATTTTCTGATTAATTGAAATATGAGTTTAGCATAAGTATATTTTTCATTTTTAAAAACAAATTATTTTATGATGCTAACAATGCAAATGATCGAGAAATATTAGAAAAAGTAAAAGTAGGGTAAGTATCCCTAGTTAATCCCTAAAGAAATTGTAGCAGGTTCCAGCGTAATTATGAAATACTAATTCATATATCTTGAAATAATTATGATTTTTATTAAAAGACTATTGAAACGAATGAATGCATATTATTACATGTATTCTTAATAACAACGAAGTATCATATCATACTAATTAATTTAAAAGCAATAATTTCAAAAATATAACAATTCTAGCCATCACATAATAAGAATTGCCCAATCGAAGAGTGAGATGAAAAGAGAAACTTTCGGTACGGAAATTTAATGTACTTTTTTATTTACAAAACTATCGTTGTACTTGGCCTATGAACGCGATGAAATATTTTTGCTTTTATTTAACTTGTGGTATCAACTTTAGAGAACCGAAGAAAAGTGCATCTGTGTGATAATTAACTCTCTAATGAATTCAGAGAGTTCCTTTGATGTGTTTTGCCATTTCGGAACCGAAAACTAGGCAGACATTCAACGAAAATGGAACGCCTATTCAAGAATTAAATATAATTCAGACAATTCAATTAATTTTTTTAGAATGTTTGTTCCGCAGCTCATTTGGATGTTTGATTAATTTTTCCCCAATGATTTGGATGAAGAAGAAAATGAGAATGTATCGGAAAGTGCCTATGCTTTTAAATTTGTATATTTAGTATAAAATGAATTTTTTATGTAACATTTGAAAATATAAAGTGAAATCAGAAGATATAGTGCTTTAATTTCCATGATGTCAGAAATATTTCCATCATACAAAAATTTGGCAATCACAGAGAATGATGAAATAAATTCATTCAAAGAATTAAATGCAAATGAAATGGTTTTATATGCATGTAAGTGGTATAAAATGATCAGAGCTCAGAAATCTTCTTAAATCTACATAAACACTGCGTGGGGTTTCGACTATTGGGTGAAACGACTAATAGGTGTTAGAACATTTAAATTTGCAGTCGAATTCATGACAGATTGTTTCCAATGCCGGAAGAAATTCTGATTATTTATATGCTACTCATTTGCTAAGCCAAGCAAATGTCAATTCCACTCGATGCATTATGAACTACATGGCATTAGAATTTTAGAAACGTATTAGTTCCAGATAACATTGCTTTTGACATAAAAGGTGCTTTGAATTGAAACTTGCTTTTTCACTTGAACAATTTTTAAAGAGGTTGTGTATCATACAAAGAATAGAAAAAATATGAATTTTGATTTAAATATTATGCACGTTACCTTAATACATATGTGATTAAATTATGAGATTATTTTCACATATATAATAAATCTCATCTCAATTTTTAAAAAAAGCTTCGAAATTATAGTAATTATATATATATGTATAGGTACTAGCCGCTACCAGGTTTAATCTCGGAAATAAAATTTAAAATGAATCTCTTACGCATTACTAATATAATAGCCCAAATCTGTCTCTCGGTAACGCTCTGATGTCACTAAAAATAAAACTTGTTTCATAGCACTGCGAGACGTTCAGCAGCATTATTTCATTGTTAGAGAACCTAAATTTCAGTAATTTGAAATTTAAAAGACAAACTGCCGTTCTGATTTCAAATTTAATAGATCTAAAATAGTGAAATAAAATTTTCTATCGATTGATGTAAAATTTATCTCGCTATGATCTGTAGTTTCCGAGAAATCTTAAATTATAATAATCATATATTTCAAATTAATTTACGTTCTTCAATAGAAAGTGATAAATTAAGTCAGTGATATATCTTGCACGTTATATAGTTTGGATGCCACGATGCAACTGATTATTTATTACAACCGTGATGATATAATTTGATAATATTTATTGGCAACGTTTGACAAGTAGCGAAGTGCTTTGCTTTGATTAGAATTTCGAAGAAGAATTCCTTTGAAGTTTTAACTTTTGACTGACGTTTGACGAGCTGAGAATTTCATGGTTATTGAATTATAATAAAATTGTTAAACAACGAAAAATACTTCACACAGAAAGTTGTTTATCAAAGGGTTTTTTGAATAAAGAAATATGTAAATAAAAATATATATTTCCCGTCATAAAACATATATTTATTTTATTTGTTTTCAATCAATGTTAAACATTTCTCTTGCATATACTATATCTATACAAACACGTCAAATTTGCCGGGAAGAGGCAATTGAATGAAGAGGCAATTTGCACCCGTCATACCATGACGGGTGATTTTCTAGTAATTTCATACTCATGCTTCCCTTAACAAAGTATTTTTAAACTTCAAATTGTTATAGACATTTATCCCGCGTTCTTTTCGTAGCCTTGCACTTGTGCTGTTCCTTGTCTACATTGCTCAGAGTGTAGTCCGCTGGAGTGAAGAAATATCACTCGGCTGTTGGGCCTCTTCAATTTATTGCCATAAAACAAGACAGGAACACATCTCTTCCCGCTGACGTTGAGCGAACACAAACTTCAAAACCATAGTGTTACAACACAATACCATGGCACAAATACATATACAGCAATAACGATAATAACAAGACAGGAACACATCTCTTCCCGCTGACGTTGAGCGAGCACAAACTTCAAAACCATAGTGTAACAACACAATACATGGCACAAATACATATACAGCAATAACGATAATAACAACTCACACACACTTGCATTTCTTGAAACCTGTTTTTAAAGTCAGGTACACGTGTGCAGTTAGGAGCCAAGACCTATTCTGTCTTCTGTTGTTTCTTTCCAGAATATGCTCTTTACGTTAAATATGCAAATGTCCTATAAAACCAAAAATACACAAACATACATTAAAGTAAAATACGTATTTGATTTCAATACTAAATTGGCGCGGCACATTTCACTTGCAGCAGCATGCTAGTTTAATAAAACACGCTGATAAAAAGAATTAAAACATAGCAACGATAATCTGTCAGTTTACTGGATTATTTCATTATACACTTACTGTCTTCAGGACTTCCTTTACAGATTTAACAGAAAAATTGATCAAGTAAAAGAAGAAAGTAAATCCAGTTAGATATTTTCTTAGCTTAGTTAGAGAAACACGTAATTAAATGTTTCTTTTAACAATGAAAATGGTTTTAAATCGTTGCAACAATGAAAATCATTGTTCTGAATTATGGCAAAAAATATTTCTAAATATTTATTAAAATTAGAGAAAAAACCATGCCGAAACTTAATTAATATGATTGAAAAGATAATGTTTTGCATTTTCAGATGGTGTAAAAATTATTTTTGTGCTGTAATATTTTTGGAACATATTAAGGAAAAACGCCAAAATTTAGCTGTTTTAACTTAATTAAAATTTTTAAAAAACGGCTTCGAAGTGCATATTCCCAGCCTCCAAAGTATGTTTTTGGCAAAGTTCCTTGCTCTAGGGCTAGCGGCCTGTCCTGTGGAGCGCTAACACCAACACACACATTCTCCTTTATTATTAATAAAGATATATAGAGGGTATTCACACTTATCGTGATCCAATAGCTAATTTCTAAACCATTAGAGATATGCAATAGTTCCAATTGGAAAAATGTTTTTAGTGAAGGGAAAAATTATAATTCATGTTTTTCGAGTCAATTAATATATTTCTAAAAAAGTTAAGAATTCTAATTTTTATACTGTCCCCCTGTCCTATCAAACATATTTAGTACAATATTCTTCACACACTAACATTTTCAGCAAAAAATATCCCACTCTTCTGCGACTTAAACTGACCGAGTTATGGAGCTTTGAATATTGCTGACTTAAATCACTTTACACCATTTCAATAGCCGTCTTGAAGACGATCCACCAAACAACAACTTAGCACTTGCTTGACGAGGCCGATTGGTTAAAAATCATGAAATTCGAAGCTCCAGAACTAGCTCAGTTTTTGTCGCAGAAAAGTGGGACTTTTTTTGTTTAAAATATTAGAATATCAAGAATATTTTACTAAATATGACTGATAGGACAGGGGGACCGTATAAAAGGTTAGAATTCGTATTTTTTCAGAGATATATTTATTTACTCAAAAAATATATATCATACTTCTTCCCTACATTTAAAGCATTTTTAAAATTGGAATTATACGTCTATCTCTAACGGTTTAGAAATTAGAAACCCTGTAAACTGATTTCTTTTATAACTTACAATTATCCCGAATGGAATTTCACGCAGAATTCAATTCTAATTAGTTAGTTCATTTGGATTTAATAAAGTAAATTTAGAAATTAAATTGGAAATCTTGTTCGTCATTAGGAGAACTTTTTAGGCGTAATCTTTCACAAACTGAATGGAAAAACCTGGAACGTTATATTATGTGACATAAAATACTGTAACAGGTTATTAATATTATTAAGTGGCGTCTTAATGTTGAAGGTCAATAACATTCTTTTAGGACATAAAGTGGAAATAATAACATTATGATGTAAAATATTACCATCGATATGAATCTAATATATAGCTGCTTCGAAGCTGATCCACAAATAAATGCGTAACACCTGCTCGACGAGGCCGCTGATTGGTTTAAAATTATAAAATTCAAAGCTCCATAACTCGGTCAGTTTTAGTCGCAGAAGAGTGGAGCTTTTTTCGTTTAAAATGCTAGTGTGTGAAAACTATTTTACTAAATATGATTGATAGGACCAGGGGACCATATAAAAAAATTAGAATTCGTAACTTTTTCAGAAATATGTTTATTGACTCAAAACGCATAAAACTTAATTCTCCCCTTCATTTCTATTGGACCAAAATAAGAGTGACACCCTGTATATAAATGTCTGCTACTTTTCCACAGAAAATCTAGTTTTTCAAATTTCCCATGAAATTAACATGTGTAGTGTTATACCCCATTAGTAGTTTAAAACCGAGTGATTTGATTTTTTTTATGAAAACATTATTGATAAAATAGTAGTGAAATTATAACTTTTATAGAAATATATATTGCACTCCAATAAACAACGACAATTTTAATCAAATTTCACAAGTTCTATGTCTAATACTTTAGCTCCAACAAGCTTTTGAGTCTTACCAACCTGGTATTTCCCCACTTTCCCCTACGTTGAAACTATTTGTCCAGTCGCTTTATGTAGTTAACGATGTGTGTTACTTTTCCAAGTTTGAAACTCTTTGCATTCAGAGTATGCATATTTGATTCAAAACTCTCTTTTAACATATTAGTAAAGTTTATGCATTGTAGTTTCCAAACAATAATATGTTCGACATAAAATGCATATCAAATTCCATGGCTATAATACTCCCTAATGTGCGAGTGAAAAAGTAAGCATATATCAAAATAGGCGTAACAAAACATTCTTCATTTTTGTAAACAAATCGATAAATCATTTATGAAAAGTCAGGTAAAGTTTTTAGAAAGTAATTCTTACGTAAAGGTAACCCGAGTATGAAGCAAATAAATAATAAAAGTGCAGGGGTTTCCCAATGCATTCCTTTCTTATACATGCTTCGGTTAAGTTAGTCTGACTTATTGGCTCCATCGTCAAAAAATGAAAACCTCACATTAAGTTTACCGCTTAAATACCAAGATTGATTGTCCCAAAGAAGACAGTATGTGCTTTCCGGTAAGAGAACAGCAAAATCTTTTAAGCATCAAAGAGAGTTCTGCAATACGTAAACTGAACGAAGTACAATTTG
>BGPR01016926.1:0-21362 GCA_013235015.1 Araneus ventricosus
TGAAACCGATCTCCGCCACTTCCTTGCCGCTGTTGCCGCCTTTGCCGGTCTCGGCCGGCACTTTGGTCTTGGAGGCGGCCTGCGGGGTGGCCGACGTCGCACTTCCGCGACAGCAGATGAACGCGCACGCACGCCACAACAGGATGATGAAGATTCCCACCAGGCAGGTGATGATGCTCGACAGCAAGAAACACCACCACTTTCTCTCTTTAAGGCACTCGTCATGATCCGTCATGTTCCCGGCTGTCAAGTTGTAATCGATGCCCTCCATTTTGATGCTCAGTGTGGTTAAAATGCTGCCAGTGCTACATGCAAGCCGACTGAGGCGCGAAACACCATGGTAGTGTGTAAGCAGTTGTTCGATGTATGTTTACATGAAGGAGCACATTCATGTTTATAGTTAGATCTCTGCGATGTCGATGTTCTTTCTTACTTGACGTAACAGAATCACGTCGACGCGTACAATTATGCAATACGAAGGACAAATATACTTTTTACTGCATTTTTCATTTTTGATCCGGTGCTACGAGAGGTATTTCCTACAGACATACAAACAAAATGATATGATGTCTCTTATTTTCCTAATCTACTCTCCAAATATATTTGATTTTCTTCTCTAAATTATGGTGATCATTTTGATAGAATTTGATATTAGGAACGTGATAACTCGCATAAATATAGAAAACCACATCTAAGGTGAATGCTTGCGATATCTGTTAAACAAAATAGCGCACTCTTCCGATTGATATGAAACTCTGATATTTATTTTTTCATTCCACAAACAACATATTTTGAATTCTAATCTAAGTATAAAACATAGATATTCTCCGAATGTTTATATATTCCACTACATTAGTATCAAGCTACATAGCGTAATGTTACGTAAATATTTCGTAACGTTTGCGTAGATATAGACCCCGTTCAGCTGACCTAGTGTATTAAATGTTTGCTTTGCAAACCTAACATCATCACAGCCTTCTCAATTTGCAGGATTTTCTTTTCATCATCTCACAAAACACCAACACTCCTGCAATAGCAAATGTCAGAAATGATTGCTTAGGAAAATAGCAGTCCATCCGGTAAGTATCCTTCCAAAATATTTCGGCAGAAACGACCACAATTTTCTCAAACTGCGTATCAGACAAGCAGCTGTTTCAAAATGGCCGCGCTTTCACAGTCTTCAGATACTCCGGCAAATTTCATTTCGAGATATCAATTCTCATTTCTTCGTATCCTAAGGCACGGGATGTCAGTGAAATCCTTGATTAAATTCGATGTATACGTTTTGTTTCGAACTGAGAGCTTCGATCTAGTCGAACATATCGTGCCGAATACTCTGGTTTCCGATCGACCTCATACCTTCTCCGATAATTCGAATTCCGATAAAATCCAGATAGAGGCTTCAGGCACCGCTGGTCTTTAGTATCTAGAAAGGGAATAAAACACAAGATTTCAGGAAAAAGTCGATAATTTTTCTTTTCTACATAACATTGGTTCTCTACAATAATTCAATACAATATGTAAGAAACGAAAAGACAAATAAATAGATAAATAAAAAATTTGGCAATATCTCAGGTCTTTCTCCCTTATTTGCGTAATATCTCGATAAATGTCAGTATCAATCGAATTAGTAACAAAGATCGAAGATTATTTTCCACATGAAAAACTGGTCAGAAAAACTTCCTAGAACTTCTTCGTTTATGTTATGTCTAAATTTTTTTAGTATTTCAAATACAAGATTTCAGGAAAAAGTCGGTAATTTTTCTTTTCTACATAAAATTGGTTCTCTACAATAATTCAATACAATATGTAAGAAACGAACAGACAACTAAATAAATAAATAAAAATAATTTGGTAATATTTCAGGTTTTCCTCCCTTATTCTCTTAAAATCTTGATAATTGTTAATACCAAACCCATTAGTAACAAAGATCGAAAATTATTTTCCAACTGAAGAAACTAGTCAGAAAAACTTCGTAGAACTTCTTAATTCATGTTACGTCTAAATTTTTTTAGTGTTTCAAATACAAGATTTCAGGAAAAACTCGATATTTTTTTTTTAACTACATAACATTGATTCTGAACAATAATTCGATGTAGCATGTAAAAAACGGAAAGACTAATAAATAAATGAATAAAAATCATTTAACAATATCTCATGCTTCCTTCCTTATTTGCTTAATATCTCAATAAATGACAGTATCAATCGAATTAGTAACAACGATAGAAGATTATTTTCCGACTGAAGAAACTGGCCAACAAAACTTCTTAGAACTTCTTAATTCATGTTACGTCTAAATTTTTTTAGTGTTTCAAATACAAGATTTCAGGAAAAACTCGATAATTTCTTTTTTACTGCATAACTTTGATTCTGTACAATAATTCAATACAATATGTAAGGAACGAAAAGACAAATAAATAAATAAAAAATGACGGGAGGCTGTCTTTTTCAAACAGCCGCTGATGTAGAAGGCGTAGGACTACTTTACTCGCGTGACTCTTTTGTTTCTCGAAGTTTCTCGTAAGTTATTAAGTTTAAATAAGTTGTTTTTGTAACTTCTGCTGTTACCCTTTATATCTAAAATAATACATTAATTATGTTTTCAACATATTTAGATACCGAGATATAGAGGATCTCCAATACCAAGTTTTGTGGCGTTTTGGCGTGTGAATCAATTTCCTTCCTGAGACCCCAATGGGAGGAATGTTGTCTTACGTCAAAAATTATTCGGCAATATCTCACGTTTCCCTTCCTTATTTGAGTAAAATCTCGATAATTTTCGATACCTTCCTAAGACCCCAATGGGAGGAAGGTTGTCCTACGTCAAAAATTATTCGGCAATATCTCACGCTTCCCTTCCTTATTTGAGTAAAATCTCGATAATTTTCGATACCAAACATATTAATAATAAAGATCTAAGAATATTTCCCAACTGAAGAAACTGATCAGTAAAATTTCTTAGAAGTTCATGTCATGTCTAAATTTTTTAGTATTCTCAATCTTTTCTTTGTTGTTCATTTAATATCACGCAGCATCCTAAATGAGTTATTTTTAGTGTGCATTTTCTTTAAACAATTAAGTATAATAACTAATTATAAGTATATATACATTATATAATATATATAACTATATAATAAGTATATTAGTAAGTGTAGTATAGTTTTAAAAATAAATTTTTATTAGTGTACTAAAAACCAGAAAATATTTTCACATTAATTGTTGTCTACTTTTTGGTCTTTTAATTTATAATTCGTTATTATAAATAATTTGGAATTTTAAATCAATTTTTGTCTCAAATTCGCCACCAGATGGCGCCACTCGCATGGAATCCAAATTTAATTTAATTAATCGATTAACACATAATTAAAATCTGAAAATGTTGAAACTGTGTGTTGTCCTCGAGAACTCACAAGAGTATTGAATTTCAAAATTCTAGTACAGTTTCGAATAACCGTCACCGTCCGGACCGGGGCTGTGGCGGATAACAGAAATCTCTTAAGGTATCCGACTATGTTCGGAGATATTTTTTTGAAAAATAACTTATATATATTTTTAGTGTCATTTTTCAACTGCATATGTTTTAAAGCTATGAAAATATTGCAATATTAGGCTTTCAAAATAATTTTTAAAAGAAAACTGAGAAATTTGAAGAAAAATGACTGAAATATTTGCCTTACGCTAACAGCCATAGACAAAATCATACTCTAAATATACATAAATCCTTGTAGGAGTACATTTTTATGAAGTTATCTGTGTTATGCTCTAAAATATTTCTTGTACTTCAAAATAGTTTTGAGATATAGCTGAACATTACTAAACTGGTAATTTTTCATAAAAAATGCTTTTCGTTTATATTTAAGCACTTAAAAATAATACTTGATTTTAAAATTGACCACAGTTTTTAGAGGAAAACATCAAGCATATTACAGAAAACAATCTCAGAAAATTTCATATCAATACTTGAATAACCTTTTGAGAAATCATTGTTACGGTCGACAGTTTTCCTCAAAAATATCATTTCTCAGAAAACACATTTAAAGTTTTCACGCAACATAAAATAATGCTTACAGTTCGGTAATAAAACAGCTGCAACTCCATTTGTAATTCCCGTTGAGTAAAAAGTGAGACAGTTTTAGAAAGCTGATAATGAAGTCATAAATTTTTTTTTTTGATAATTTCATCAAAAACGACGATTTTAAACCAGTCGGATACCTTAATGCATATGCACAGTAACGTGATTTCTCTACTGGCTTGGTCCTTTAAAAAAAGTCCTTTAAAACTGAGCAATGCATACAAATTTAATTTAATTTCTCAAGATGATCAACATAAACTTCAATATAAGAGTAGTAATGACGGATTAGATTTTTTAGACTATGAAAGATAACAGAACCAAACGAGTGAGAATTAATCGAAGTTTCTCTGTGCATCAGGAACCGAGTGATGAACCAATTCAAACATGAAACATATCGAGCTAAATAAAACTGTAAAAAAAATCCAAAAATTTATCGAAAAAATATAATTTTTTTAACTATGTAACATTTGTTTCGAAGAATCATTCTGTGTAGCATGTAAACAACTAAAGAAAAATTTAGCCAAGTCACATGCTTCCCTGCTCTTTTTCCGTAAAATCTCAGTAATTGTCATTCCATTCGGTAGCCCAGGAGGGTCGACTAAACCCAATGGTTGCAGTCTTTTGATGACCCCAGGGAAAGAGAAATATGAGCACGAATTAGGGCTCTGAACATCAACTTCAAGTAACCTTACCATATTTTAAAAAAGACAAATTTAAATAGAGGTGTTTCTTAAAATAAAGTTCACACATTTTTTACCCTTATTGGCATAACATCTACAGAGACAAAAATACACTCAACAACAGAAGCAACACAAAACAAAATTCAAAACAAAGAAAACTAAAAAAAAATACAAAGCAAACCAAATACAAAAAATGACAAACAAAACACAATGAAATGCAAAATAAACAATACACGTAAAAATCAAAAACGAATACAAATCAAACAGTCGGGTAAGATGGCGACCTTAAGTTTTGGGGATTTTTCCTGACCTCGATATTTCGTTGCTGGGGGTTTATTATTCCACCAAAATCTTTTTCAAATTTTTATTTCAAAGTGATAATTTTTTTAATTTTAATGATCAAATTTAAGATCCAAAAATTTCATTTTAGAAAAAAAAGTCACTTTCGTCACCTTACCCGACTGTGCAGGTTAGATGACGAACGATGTCAGGTAAGATGGCGAACGATGTCGGGTAAGATGACGAATTAATATATTGATTAATATATTAATATCAATTAATTTATTGATTAATGTATTAATATCAATTAATATATTGATTAATATATTAATATCAATTAATATATTTATTAATGTATTAATATCAATATGTTAATTAATAAATTAATATCAATTAATATATTAATTAATGTATTAATATTGATATATTAATTAATAAATTAATATATTAATTTGAGTATGCAGACCTTAAGAAATGAAATCAATTACAAAAATCGCGTCGCCATGGGCTTGGATTTTGTCTTAGCCATTACAGGTGGAATGGGGCCAGAGCTTGCACATAAAACTCTGGAATCCCAATTCCGTGTTTCCTTATTCACTTCAAATGATGCATTCTTCATTATCGAGGACCTCTGGGTCCAGATTGTCATTAGCTTCAACGTAAGGAAATTCAAATGAATGAATTGAGTCTTCAGACTCAGAACATAAGAAGTCGAGGTGTTGCTTAGCTACTTTCTTCTTTTTTTGTAGAATTTTTAGAAGTTTTTTTTTCGTTTAGTCTTATTAACTTCAGCCTTGTTCAGCTATCAAAGTTTTCGTTTGTCTTCTTTTTCCTCTATCTCCGTTTTAATGAGATGCTCATTTTTCCCTGGAGTGCCAGTGAGTGATTGAAGACGCTATTCAGTAAAAAAAGGAAATGAAAATCGATGTAAATTATGAACGCAGATGTTATTATTCAATAACATCTGGATCATCAAATGTTACAGAAAAATAACATCTAGGAAGGCAATTCTGGCATTGGGGTGCATCTACATTTTTGAAATATAAGGGGTGATTATCATTAAAGTTACGATTTGAAAGCGTTGTAAATTAATAACCCTGGTCAGAATGGTCTGATATTTGACTTGAAAACATGGAATTTTGTTCAGCGAAGGAAAAAAAATTACTTCAAAAACAATGGGCAGGATATTGAACATTTCTTGTGAAAGAAGTAATTTTTGTTTTAGAATTTCTTCTAGAGATGACACCAAGAATGTTGTCGTTGTTTACATGCACTGATGCTTCTGATTATTAAAATTCATTTTTCCTTAACAGACAATTGTTTCCCTTCGGCTGTCAAATTTTCCACGAGTTGCTTGTTTGTAGCAAACACTTCCTCTAAAGTGATTGTTCCATTGTGAGCTTAAAAACAATCAACTAGAAAATTTAGAATAAATTTAAAAATAAAAATGTTTTAACTTAAACTTCAAACATAAACAACAAAAAACTTTTTATTAAAAAACAATAAAATCTAGCAAATAAAATTTAAACAACGTTTACGTAGCGTGCATTTGCAGCTGCAGACAGAAAACAAAGAACAATGGAAATCAATATCATACAAAGAGAGCCAAAAAACAAAGATAAACTCAGAGATAATAGAAAAAAACAAAAGTAAACAAGGAATCCATTCTAGTCCATTTTTTCAAGGGCTAAGGACTTTATTCGAAATGGATTCAAAATAATAATTGGGAAATTTTTCTGTAAGAAGCTTGCATTACGCCAAATATAGCTTCTCTTATTCCGAAATTTCCCAACAAAAGACAAATTAGATCTGTACATCAAAAAACATTGTTTTAAATAAAGAGGAAAAACAAAACACAAACATAAAAACGATAATAAGATTGATATAAAGATATCAGCCATCTGGCTTTTTAAAGGTAGCCATCGTAAATATAAACTTACCCCGTGCCCAGAATAGAGAAAAAAATGTCCTCACGTAATCACAAACCCATGCTAACTTTCTTTAAAAAAAAGAAATCAGAAATTTTTTAAAGAAATATTAGTTCCATGGCGAGGTTGCTTTATAACGACCCTCACTATCAGTAAATTTTTGAAGAAATTTTTTTCCTTCACTAAACAAAATTCCATCGCTTCTCATGTGCTCAGACCAAATATCAGGTCTTCTTACTAGTGGTTCTTGGAACCGATTTGTAATCACAACTTTAATTACAATAAAATCTTGGTTTTCGTTGCCTTCGGTTATCGTTAGTTCGGTTTTCGTTCAAGTTTCGGTTTTCGTCGGTTGTCCCGGATTTTATCGGCGTACCACGTGACCTCGCTGCTAAATTTGCGAAAATAAGCGATGGAGGTGAAAGTTCGGAATAATCTGGGACTGAAGAATCTGTGCCCGAATGCAAAGATTGCGTAGAGCAACGGTTCCCAATCTTCTTGGATGTCAAGATTACATGTACAAAAAAATATCTTGAGGCCCACTAACCAAATATACATGTAAAAAAACTTATGCATATATATTATATACATGTATATGTCAGAAATTAGTAAGGCTTACTGTAAAAGCGTTAAAAATACATCGATTATAAAGCAATAAACTTTATTGCTATCATTTAGTTGTCACAATGCAAAAAAAAACTCAAACAAGCAGTCAAGTATCAAACTAAAACTCAATGGAATTTTTGACGTTGTCGGTCCACTATGAGAGAGTCATTATCTGTATTAAAACTTGACAGTTTCAGCCTCAATTCGCTTTCTACGTTAAATTTTTTTTCTATTCTTATGTTTAAAAAAAAACTAAAGTTGCGAAAGAGCGTTCACACAGATAAGTGGTCGAGATCCCCATGAAATGCCTCATTACAACTTTGGCATTTGAAGAACGTGAATAATGTTGTTCTGAAAAACGATTTTAGAGTCTGGTCGCATGATAGTTCAATTAACGAGTCTTCTTCATTTGGTGGTACTTACTTTTTTATGTAATCTTCTTCAAAAGGATTTCTAATTCGTTGGTTCTTCTTAAATTTTTGAAAAGTAGCACCTAGAACAAAAGCCTACTAACTCCCATAACTTCGACTCTTGACTAACGTTCCGCTGCATACTTATACGCTAACCACGACCCACAGGTGGGCGGCAGCCCATAGGTTGGGAACCACTGGCGTAGAGGCATCCCCCCAAAAGTCTTCAACTAATGACACTTACATCCGTTGGAATAAAATGCCAAAGAGGTCTTTCATTATACAGAAGGAAAAGGCACTGTTAGGACATAAACCTGGGAAAGAAAGTCTAACTGGTCTATTCTGGTACCTCCGGTTGGGTTGGGAGACGTCACTTTTTCCACACGTTAGCAACGGGAAAAGTGACCAACCCAACCGGGGGTACCAGAATAGACCCCTAAATCTTTCGTTATGGGCCAATGCTAGTGGCGATTGTAAATCAAAGACCTTACTGATATACCAATCTGAAACTCCTAGAGGGTTTAGCAGTCTGATTTTCATTTTATATTAATTTCTTAATATTTTTACTATTCAACACTGTATTTACTCTCTAAAAATGCGTTTTTAGCTTGCATTTTGGAGTGTCTAGACCGAATTGATTAGATTTACATTGTTTCATATCACCATGACCCACGTCCACCGATTCACCCTTTGGGTTTAGAGTCTACAAGAATGGACGGGGGATTGTTTCATATGGAAATAATTGTCTCTAGCTGCGTTGGAACTGAAGTCCGTTCCAGAAGAAAAGCAATTGAACTTACAGCTTCCCAATTTTGCAAGCAGAATTAAAAGTAAAGCTGGATTTTTAGGCTTCATTTTCTCCACTTGATCGTCTATTTGCTATCAGTTTCATGAGCCTCTCCAAAATATCAAATCAAAATACTTATTACATTCCAGATAATCCCCGTTTTATAGTTCTAAAAAGTCCAGTTGCTGATTTCGAGCTCTCTATCCGTGATTTGACATTCACCGACAGCACACGCCACTTCGCACGCAACATTCCCAAAATGGCCATGGGTTAGAACTACCTAAAATATCATCTAAAAATATTTATTTAAAGTATCCGACTGTGTTCGGAGACATTTTTTTAAAAAATAACTTATATATTTTTTTAATGTTATTTTTCAACTGCATGTGTTTTAAAACTATGAAAATATTGTAAAATAAGGCTTTCAAAATAATATTTTTTAAAAAAAAAACTGAGAAATTTGAAGAAAAATGACTAAAATATTTGCCTTACGCTAACAGCCATAAACAAAATTATATTCTAAATATACATAAATCCTTGTAGGAGTACATTTTTATGACAGTTATCTGTGCTATGCTCTAAAATATTTCTTGTAATTTAAAATAGTTTTGAGATATAGCTGAACATAGTTACTAAACTGGTAATTTTTCATAAAAAAATGCTTTTCGTTTATATTTAAGCACTTAAAAATAATACTTAATTTTAAAATTGACCTTACTTTTTAGAGGAAAACATCAAACATATTACAGAAAACAATCTGAGAAAATTTCATATCAATACTTGAATAACTTTTTGAGAAATCATTGTTAAGGTCGAACGTTTTCCTCAAAAATATCGTTTCTCAGAAACCACATTTAAAGTTTTCACGCAACATAAAATAATGCTTACAGTTCGGTAATAAAACAGCTGTAACTCCATTTGTAATTCACGCAGAGTAAAAAGTGAGACAGTTTCAGAAAGCTGATTAAACAGGCTACAAAATTAAGCCATAAAAAAGTTTTTGATAATTTCATCAAAAACGACGATTTTAAACCAGTCGGATACCTTAATCGTTTGTATCTTTCATCGGTTTTAAAAGCTATTTTAAGACCGCAATGAAAAACTTATGTTTTTGAAACATCTTTAATTCTTTTCCATACTGTTTTCACTAAAAATATTACATATATGTGACAGACTGGAAAGAAAGAGGTTTAGTGGATAGAATGGAATATACGAGAAAATATATGTTTAAAGTTCTCCCAGTTTCATGTCAATTTTGCCTATTCCATGTAAAAAAGCAGGTTTTCAGCGTATAAGCGCGGTTGAATTTTTCAAATCAATATCGTTGGAAAACTGATCCCCTTTCTTCCCAGCCAGGGCAAAAATTTTTCGAACGACAAATCGCTATAGAGATGGAAAAAATTCCATGACATCTTACGGTATCCATGTGAAAGAGGTTTTAAATGTAAAGAAACCGTCAGAATTGATTGATTTTGGCCTAATATGGATTTTTGGACCATTAACCTCCTTTATTCCCGGTCTGTCATATATATAAAATATATCTTAATATAAATAAAAGTCATTGTGGGTGTGTACGTATGAGCGTATGTTACACATCTCCTCCTGAACAACTTGACAATTATTATTTTGCACAATTATTATTTAAGGCAAGAAGAAGAATATTGTCAACTTTTCGAAGTCCAAAAGTTAATTAAACAGTCAGTTAATTATAATTTAACCGAAATCATTTTTCCGCAGTAACTTCGGAGCAATTTGTCTCAGAAAAAAAATACCAACTTATAGTTCAAAATTTTGCCTTTTCAGTGATACCAATCTTATATCTGTGGCATTTTTCCCTCAATTTTTAATAATTTTTCAAAACTTAATAAATAATGGATTACATGCAGATGATTTTGAAATAAAGCAAATTTATAGCTACTCCGTTGGTAGACAACGATTAGTTAGATTTTGAATTAATTAAAATTTATTTTCTGAAATTTTTACTTATTTTCATAAATAGTATATAAAAAGAAAAAGATTTCTCTAGACTTTTGAAAGACTAAAGTTAATTAAAAATGTCAGTTAATTAGAAACTAAGCAAGATTTTGGCGTTTTCTGTGATATTTTTCGAAAATTTTTATCTCACAAAATCTATTTTTACACTATATTAAAGTTTAAAAGTGACAGAAGTTTATTTTATTTCTTTTATTTACATTTTTTTAGTGACACAAGTTTAATTTCCGTTCAATTCGTTGCCCTCATTTTAATAGTTTTTCAAAAATTGAATTGTGTAAAAAATTTATAATACTTTTTTTCATTGGTGAAGAAGAAGTACAAGAATATATGCGATGAACTGTTGCTAGAACACATTAACAGAATTTCAGAAGAGAACTAAAAGAAAAGTTTAAAAGCAGACGATTCATAATTTATACAGGAACAACTACTGATCTGGTTTATTTTAACGCTTTTAAAACTTTACTATCTAGCTAATTGTCCCAAAACATCCGTTGAAACCTTTCTTGTACTGCAATATTTATGAAAAAAATTTAAAATACTTATGTAACAAATATGAAGAAAATTAGCTATCGGCGGTTTTTAAGCATCGTCTGGTTTAATTGTTATTCTCATTTCAATTAAAAAAATACTTTAGATGTCAAAATAATTTTGGGTATGATAATTTTCTTTAAAAAAGTAGATTTTACATCAAAAATATTAGACATGAAAGTATTTTAATCCCGAGATACGCCGGGCATTACAGCTAGTACTCAATATTCTACTGTATATTCTGTATTCTCTGTACTCTGTATTCTATTTATGAGAGATTTTCAACATATTAACTAACTTAAATTTTAATCTTAAAAAATTGTTTATCTAAATATCCTCAATTAATAAGAATTTATTTAATTACCGTTTTTGTACAATGTATTTGAAAGACGAAAACCTTATGCATTTCATCTTCCCAGTCACGTGATACGCGACTTAGATAAATTCACAGTTACGTAA
Organism: Araneus ventricosus; assembly: GCA_013235015.1. NCBI lineage: Eukaryota > Metazoa > Arthropoda > Arachnida > Araneae > Araneidae > Araneus > Araneus ventricosus. Next base: position 11,745 of record BGPR01016926.1, read on the forward strand.
CATCTCTCGTAAACACTGAGAATAGCAAAAAGTAAGCGTGCAAAAGCCAAACCAAATTATCTTAAAGAACATATTTTTTTAGTTGCGTTATATTGCAATTTGTCTTCATACGTTCACTTATGTTCTTATAAAAATTTAAAATGAACATTAGTATTTTTGATGTTTCACTCGCAATTAATTTTCAGCTACAGTATTTATTGAATAACACACCCAAATTTTAAAGGTTTCCAGAAATCACACAGTCAATCCTAATAGTTATCCTGAGCCATCACTATATTCACAACTCGTTTTTAATAAGAAATAAACGGAATTTGATGATAAAACTACCCTATTTTAAGCTCTACATATTAACATGTAGTGTAAATAAATAATCATAATATGAAAAGTTTCAAAGGATTAACATGTAATGCACAATATTAACACTTTGATACGTAATTTCTATCGAAAGGCAACCGAATTCATCCCCGTCATTTGAAATACTTAATGCAGTTAATCTCACATGCCATAAATATTCGTACTTCCGTTTTCTACAAACACAAATTCGACTTTCGAGAAATTAGAGCTGCTGAAAGTAATGGACATTAGATGTTATAGAAGACACTGATACACTGCTACGATGCACTGATATATGAGTAGCTGAGAAGCCAATGCAGTTAAGTCTAGAAAACAAAAATTGAGACTTAACGTATTAATAAAGATTTTTAATGCGTTAATTTTTAAATTTTTGGCTTATTAAGTTGATTAGAACAGGATAAAAAGTCCTTTTTCAACAAAACGAGATATCTACAGGAAGTCAAATTGTTAAAAATCAGAAAATATCAAAAAATGGATTAACTCTATTGGTTTTTGAGCAACTCATAAGCTAATATGTATAGTAGAATGTATTCTCAATATTCATCTATACAATATACAAGATGCCTACTCTTATCGTGGCAAATAGCCAATTTTTAAACCATTACAGATAGGCATATAGTTCCAATCGGGAAAAATGCTTTACATGACATGAAGAATTATAATATATGTTTTTTTATTGAATAAATATATTCCTGAAAAAGTTAGATATAACTTTTTATACAGTCCCCAAGTTCTATCAATTATATTTAGTAAAATATTCTTGACACTCTAACATTTTAAACAAAAAGAGTCCCACTCTTCTGCGACTAAAACTGGCCGAGTTACGGAGCTTTGACTATCGATGACTTAGACAACTTTACACCATTACAATAGTCGTCTTGAAGACGATCCACCAATCAATGTGCAGCACTTGCTCGACGAGGCTGCTGATTGGTGAAAAATCTTGAAATTCAAAGCTCCATATCTCGCTCAGTTTTAGTCGCAAAAGAGTGGATTTCTTTTGTTGAAAATGTTAGTGTGTGAAGAATTATTTTATTAAATATAGCTGATAGGACTGGGGGACCGTATAAAAAATTAGAATTAGTAAATTTTTCAGAAATATAGTTATTGTCTCAAAAACAACATAAATTATAATTCTTCCCCTCATTTAAAACATTTTTCCAATTGGAATTATATACTTATCTCCAATGGCTTAGAAATTAGCTATTGGGCCACGATAAAAGTAGAAACTTGTATATTTTACTTATGAGAGACTTGAAATATACTAAATAACTTTAAGCTTTAACTTTCAATGTTCTCACGTCATACGAATTTTTTAATGACGGAATTTGTTAATTGCATTTAAAGAAAAGAAAAGCTTGTAATTAATTAGAAACTAGGAACTTCAGGAACAAGTTTCAGAATGCGACAGAAAGTTTCCCGGAAGATTAAGAACTTACCCACAACTCCAACGGGACCAAACCGAAAGTCATCTGCGTTCAACCACAACGATGTTCAAACCACTTGTGCGACAGAAATTAATGTGAGTTTGCTATTGCGTGCCCACTTTCATGCAAATACTAATGAATAAATCCTTTTAGTTATTGTAATAATTATCAAAACATGTTTTTCCCTGTCAAATGAGGTGACCATGTCATAATTTGGATGAACACGCGCAGACGGCATTTAATTTACTGGCAATAACCAGAAATGTTTATACCATTGCGTGCCAAAATTCACTGCTTCAAAAGAAAACATGGTGTTAATCAATATTAATATTGCATACTAAGTAATATTGCAGTTGCTTTTTTTTCTATGTAGAACTTTGTAGTCAAAAGAGCAAAACACTAATTATTTTTAAGCTCATCTAGCATTAATTTAGTTTTTCCAATAAACAAAATTAGTAAAGACAAAAAAAGGTTTGTAAAAACAAGTTTTTATTAGGGTTCTAAGAGATAAAGTAATTTTCTTATCACAAATCGGGGGAATAAAACAAAAGCGTAAAAGCGTGAAGTGCTGATAGAAATATTCTTAAGTAGATTAGAATTATAATCAAATTCATTATATGTTTATATATTTTTAGTTAATGTTTATGAATTTTCTTTCTTATGATACTCACACTCAGTGGCGAATCCAGGGGGGTCTATCGGGCTACAGCCCCACCCCCAGAGCCAAGCCAGAATTCTTCATTTTATTTAACATCATTACAATTGTTTTTTCTTAATTGCCCTCTTTTAAAAAAATAATAAAAGCGTTTCAACATTACTTTCTGGCTTGACAGGCTCGAAAATTTTCCTAATTCTGTAATCATTCCACTTGTACTTGTAGTTTTGACGCGGTCTAAGACATTTTTTGGCTAGTTATTTCATTGTAATTTTTATCAAATTATCGAAAGTATTGTATTGTTTTTTATGATTCGTATTGTCAGGTGAGTCAAGTGTGTAAAGTTAAAGAGTCTTGGTTTACTTTAGCCTTGAGGTTTGACATTCATCACGACAAAACAAAGTTTTTATCACCTTAGCCCCCCCCCTCCCAGACCCGAATCCTAGATTCGTCACGACTCGTGACGAATGTCAAACCTCTTGGCTTATTGAAACCAAAACATTAACTTTATTCACCTGACAATAAGAATCATGTTGTTGTTGTTGTTACTAATCCCTCTCTGTCTAGCGAGCTAGACACCATCCATGAGCCCGCTCACCCTCAAGAAATCGAGAGCAAGCAAAGGATCCGTCTCGAAAGCCTCCCTAGATAGGCGAAGACAAGAGAGGATGTGCTCTGGGGACGCACTCGCTACTCCACACTTTGCGCAGACCGGAAAAACTTTGTTACCGTGGCTGAAGGAGCAACTCCTCAGGTGACCGCTGACAAATCTGGACAGCGCCGTCTGGTCGGCTCTGTCACAGGCAAGGCCAATGGAGTCACCAGGACTGCTCCGCTTATAACAATCATGGGATGGAGGGACCCTCCACGTCTTTAAATCTTTGTTTTTTCTGATGGAATAAATCTCGTCAAATGTTAAGGAGGGGGTTGAACACAAAGTTTTCAGCCGTGCCCTGCTTCGCCAAATTGTCAGCAACCTCGTTTCCATAAATATCCACGTGGGAGGGTATCCATTGGAGGAATCATAAAAACAAGACAATACTTTCGATAATTTAATAAAAAATACAATGAAATAACTAGCCAAAAAATATCTTCTACCGCGTCAACGCTACAAGTACAAATGGAATGACTAGAAAAGTAGGAAAATTTTCAAATCTGTAAAGCCAGAAAGCAATATTGTCACGTTTTTATTATTTTTCTAAGAAAGAGAAATTAAGCACAAACAGTTATAGTGATTTTAAATAAAATCAAGAATTCTGACTTAGCTCTGGGGGGTGCATCCCGATAGCCCCCCTCCCGGATTCGCCACTGTACTCACTGTAGCTTAATTCTCTTATCTTATAAATTCCTATCCTTCACTATTTTGCATCTTTGTTTTCTCCCCCCAGATTTATGATAAAAAAATTAGTTTCCCTCTTTCGGTACTAATTTGGTACAATAATAAAAGCGTATTTTTAAAAATTTTCTTGTTTTTATTATTTTATACTTTTTAATAGGTAAATTTATAATTCATTACTGCAAATACTATACAATCTTGTAACTATTTTTCTCCAATTCACCTCCTGCGTTATTCGAATAGAATCAAAATATAATTAAATGAATCGATTAACTTGTAATTAAATTCTGAAAATATTAAAATAGTGTTTTTTCCTCCAGAGCACACAACTGTAAAAAATTTTAAAATTCTGCCATAAGAGTGTCAATCTCTTGACCCTCAACGCATATTCCTCAGGGCCAACAAACATAACTGTATGCAACAAAATTTTTAATAAAAATTTCATAGCGTACTTTTTACTTCCTCGTATACAAAGAGAAAGTATTGTAATCGTCCAAAAATTCGAACTCGAGATTTTGACGAATCTCCAAGTTTCAGACCTCCCTGAATCCGAAAAACACGATTTTGGAATTATGTCTGTCTAGGAACACGATAACTCGAATACTATTAGAGCTACGGGGATGAAATTTGGTATGTGATCTTTGCACATAATTTGTAGGTTTCTATCAAATTTTGGACAAAATCCGTCCACGGGAAGTCTGTCTGTCTGCGGTCATGTGAACACTATAATTCAAAAACTTGAATAGCTAGATGGATAAAATTTGGTACACAGTTTTATCATCATGCATGTAGGTCCGTATCAAATTTTGGACGAAATCCGTCCAAGGGTTGATGATCTGTCGGACTGTATAATCGCATACTTGTAAAGATTATATCTCCTAAACCCTTTGGCTTAGATAAAAAAAAATTGGTATGACGGTTGCTAATATTAATTATAGATCTATGCCCAAATTTCGTTTCAATCGGTTAGAAAAAAGGCGTTCAAATTGCATAGTCAATTTTTTTAATACGATTCTCCAGGCGCATGCGTACTGGTAGCAATCTCTGTGCACGCGGAAGGTTATGTCACCGGCAAGAGTGGAAATCGGGACGCATTTAATCGGTAAGTATCTCTTTGAATTGGATTCTATACCTAAATATTTTACAATCACTATAATCTACAATGAGAAACCTTCTGATAGTCACTGGATTCTGGGTTACAGTAGGTTCGAATTTTTTTTATCCACGCGGGGGAGGAGAAACATCTTTTTGGGGAAGTATACGAGAAAGTTTAGGGGAGAACACTCCCGCTGGTTTAATATTCCTAGTTATACATGATTATTAATACAGAACAGTGGCGGAGATTGGGTGGAAAAAGTGAGGGGCAAAAACATTTATAGAGATCTAAAAGGTCCGGGAGTGTGTGTGTGTGGGGGGGGGGTAGACAATAAAATTTGAAAATTTAGTTTAAAAATTTCTTATTTACCCTAATGCTGCTTTATAACTCCTAGATTTAGTCAGCAAAAATGAAACAAAAGTTTGTTTTTTCCCTATAAAGTAAGGGACGCCGCCGACCCTCGATTCGCAGACACCAATAACGATAACAAGAGGTACGAGGCGTGTTTTTTAAGTAAGGGCCGTTTTGCTGTATACACTAATAGGTGGCGCTAGCGCCGCAACGAGTGCTTGCGTCGTGCCCCGGCATCCCTTGGGAACAACAGTGCTCAGTTGCAGCTGTGTAAGTAACCTGTACGGTCTGCTCTGTGTCTTTAAAATGTTCAAGATTATCGAATCGCCCGACCCGTGCGAGGTGCGGTCCGTGATACTTTTTTTGTCGGCAAAAAACCTGTCTGCTGCAGACATTCACCGGCAGATTTGCGAAGTTTACGGAGCTACTGCCATATGCGAAGGCAAAGTGCGTAAGATCATGATGTCCGTGTTTTGGGATAGGCATGGCGTTTTGTTGGTCGTCTCCATGCAACGCGGAACCACCATAAATGCGGTAGCCTACGGCCAAACCCTGCCAAAGCTACGCAGAGCGATTCAAAACAAAAGACGCGGCATGCTGACAGAGGGAATTTTGCCACTCCATGACAATGCAAGGCCTCACACCGCAGTTTAGACCCGAGCTTTATTGGACCCTTTTGGCTAGGAAGTTATGGACCCCCTACAGCCCCGACCTTGCGCCGAGCGATTTTCATTTTTTCCACCATCTCAAACATCATCTCGATGGCAACCACTACAACGATGACGAAGACGTGGAAACAGCCGTGACCTCTTGGTTATTGGAGCAGGCGGCAAGTTTCTATGAAGAGGGTATTCAAAATCTAGTTGTAAGGTATGATAAGTGTTTAAACAAACTTGGCAGCTTTGTTGAAAAATAGAGAAATGTATGTAGAATCTGAAAATAAATTTGGTGTTTGAAAATTTTCTTTCGTTTGGTTTTTATATGCAAACGGCCCTTACTTAAAAAACACGCCTCGTATCAAGTGTTAGGAAGAAAACATTAACTTTAACATTGTCCTTAATCGTATTATACCGTGTTTCGTTACGTTTCTACAAAAATTGAAGGGTTTTTTTTCGCGGCCCACATAAAACTTACATCTTATTTATTTGGCTCACCGTGCTCATATTTGCGTCTCACACCCTTGCTCTAGAATATCAGGGAGTCAGCGAAAAGTCGATTACAAAATTCTATGTTTACAAACATGCAACAAATCAATAAATAAAAGTGTGCAAAAAGAGGGATGATGGCACACAACAAGAGAATAATATTTGTCATAAAACCTAGAATCGCAAACCATGCACTTTGGTAGAGTCGGAAACGGCATTGCGCCAAGCTGATCTCTCATTGGAGGGAAAAAAGGATTGAAGTAAAAGATTTATGGCATATTGCCATCCGCATTACAGAAATACTTAAATGAGCCATTCCACATGGCGTCAATCCATGCCGGTGAAGGGAGCATTGTCGAACCTTTTGGAAGATTCTGAATGTTTATTGACCAAGTAAGAAGTCGATGACTGTTTCAACTCTACCTTTCAGAATTTCGTCTGTCTGTAAATTTGTTTGTTACCCAGTCATGACCAAACGCGTTATTCGTTTTTCTTCAAATTTGTCATGAAGGTTCCTCTAGGTCCGAATAAACGACATATATGTAAGGATTTTTATGACTCAATTCCGTTTCAAGATGGTGGACGTTTCAATAGTTTCATTGATGGTGAGTTAATGCCGAGTTTGGCCCCATTCAAACGTTTGAGTCATTTTGATAATTTTGAGACATTTAAGAGTAGTTTTGTGAATACTGATAAAAACAGACATTTAATTGTAATTTTGTTAATACTTATCAAATCTTATGGAAATAATTCGCATTCGGAAAAAAATGGCTAAACCTTTACAGACTACGATGAAGAGCAGATTTTTTTGGTCGCGAGGTCACAGAACTACAAGGTGATTTTTTTAAAAAACTGACACTACTCAGAGCCACCTGTATATCGAACTATCAGCGCAAATGCCACCAAATTTGGTAGGGAGACTAAAGACAACATGGGGAAAAAGATTATGTAAATAAAAAATAGTTCCCCCGATAGGGGTAAATGTGGCGCTGTTGTAGTTTACAAAACTGAGAATTAGACAAATGACTAACAAAGAAGAAATTTCAGTGCAAAACGCATAATACAGCAAATGAACTGCACCAAAGGGTTACAGAGATGAAATTACAATGCACCGTAGCACCAGACATCTTTCAATGTGACCACCCTCCACCTGGACCAAGCAATGCATCTCGTACACAACATTCTAGACGGTCGAAAGTAACGTATCACCAGGAATGCTCAGCACAGTTCGTAATATGCTGACCTGTAAAAGTCGTCAACGTCGGGATCCCACCAAGATAGACCTTAGACATTAAATAACCCCACAGGAAAAAGTTGCATGAGTTAGATCCGCGAAGAACGGACCTGGAGAATGTTGTGCATAGGATGCAATGTGTGGTCCAAGAGAAGGGTGATCACATTGAAGGGCCACCACATGCCCAGCCGAGGAAGTAATTTTATTGAATAAAGAACTCGTGCACTGTAATTTTATCTCTGTATCCCTTTGGGATACTTCATTTGCTGTATTAAAGCGGATTAGCACTGAAATTCTTTCTTTGTTATTCATTTGTCTAATCCTCAGTTGTGTAGACGACAACAGAGCCACATTTTCCCCAATCGGCGATTTTCTGAACTAATTTTTTTTATAACAGAATCTTTTTCCCCATGTCATCTTTACTTCCCCTAACAAATTTGGTGGTATTTGAGCTGGTAGTTCGAGCTATATATGGCTCTCAGTAGTGTCAGTTTAAAAAAAAATACCCTGCACTAGTCTAGTTCACAGCAATCAGAATTGGCGAAATGATAACTTCGACGAATCATACTAGTGTCTTGTACTATTATGCTGTAATGGTATCAGGCACGGGGACATGGGGCGGCGTTCTGTCTTGTACCATAACCGTTTTTGTGCCCTAGAAGAATTCCAGTGGGTTGAAGTACCTTCTCTCTGGTACCGTGTATGTGGAGATCAAGACACACACATTGACGTTGCTGCAACTTTTGCCGCCCTTCCTTTAGAAGTGCCACAGGGCACAAAAACCTCAAAATAAATTAAAGAAATTTTATTAGTTATGTAATTCGTCTACAGATAGGCTGCGAAATAGAGTGTCCACCACCAGTCTTTCTTTCACATGTCGGCCATTACCGACAATAGATAAGAAAATACGATTTAATTACATCGGGTTTTTTATGTACACAATGATTGAGCTGGTGCTGCTGCTCTTAGTTATAAAATTATTTGGTACTTACGTATTAACGCCACCGAAGCTACAGATTTGGCGGTTCTTAAGTGCCTCCAAATTTGGCGGTTTTTGTACTTACGTATTAACGCCAATTTGGCGGTTTTTAAGTGGCACCAATTCGGCGGTTTTTGTACTTACGTATTAACGCCAATTTGGCGGTTTTTAAGTGCCGCCAATTTGGCGGTTTTTGTAAACAAGATTGCTCTTTATTGGCGCATTACCGCCAATCTGAAGCCTCGGTGGCGTTAATACGTAAGTACCAATTATTTATATTATACATTTTCATGCATGTGTGATTTTGCCGCCCATCCTTTAGCTACGCCATTGAACACTGATCTATCACATTCAATCGAATGCTAGCGATATGTCGTGTTTATGAAATGCCCCACGGCTGTTTAAAATTGTGCCTATGCCCAGTCCTGCCTAAACCACAGGCCACCTAAGTTCCTCACATCAGTGTTATGTCATTATTACATGTCACTAATGTGAGGAACTTCATATTCACGTTTTCATCAAAATGGTTCCTCTTAAACGGGCACAGGCAGTTGCATTTGTAAGTTGAATTGGCTCCACATTATTTCGAATGTGAAGAACTTCATGTTCATCTAAATGGGTTCCTCTGAAATGGCACATTTATGAGGTGAATTGACCCCATATTATTTCTAGCGCTAAAGGTAATAAATTTAGTAGAACGTGCTCCAGAAACTTATGTACACATGAAACTATTTGGTTTTCAAACAAAAGTATCAGTTTATCACCATACAGACATTCATGGTAAATCTTTCTTGTTATTTATAAATCTAGTAGTGAAGTGGACATCAAATAAAGATGCTAGTTTTCAGCATTTAAAATACCTTAAAAAGTAAAATGAGGTGTCATCATTAACTAACACTAATGTGAGGAACTTCAGATTCACGTTTTCATCAAAAATGTTCCTCTGAAATGGCACAGGCAGTTACATTTGGGAGTTGAATTGACTCCATATTATTCCTAATGCGCGGAACTTCATGTTCATCTAAATGGTTCCTGTTAAAT
>BGPR01016926.1:21616-33595 GCA_013235015.1 Araneus ventricosus
CCATCCCATAGGTAATCAAACACAGTGTGGGGAACACGAGGAGTTCTCCAGCTATTTCTGGAGAGGAATCAATAGAGGCTTTATAAAAGTGTTCGACCCTCCAACTTCATCTCACTCACCTGCTAAGGTTTCTCGGGACCTGCTGGCTCTTTCTCGCATCTATGACAGCGCGGTTGACAGTTAGGGTCGTTGCCTCTACCCTAGCCCATCTCGGCACATGGTTCGAGTCCATCGGGCTCTCCAATCGAACATCTTGTGATCCTGGAGAGAAGGAGGAGGTCGTCTGCTCGAAGAGGGAGGAGGGGAGGTCAGTCGGGTGTCTCCATCTCCGCGCAAGAGAAGGGGTGTTCGTGCTGCTTCCTGTGCGAGCGCCCACCGACTGTGCCGCTCGAGAGCAGGGTTGCCCGCTGCGGTCGATTTGGCGATACCTCTCTGCGCACTCCCTGCGCTCCGAGACAGGAGGCGGCACCTGGAGGTCTCCAAGCCCAAGAAGAACCCGAAAGAACTGTTGCAGAACGTTACTTGTCAGACTGATTAAAGAAAGAAAATTAGTTCTATCGAATCCACATTGTCAAAGTATGTAGGCAACTGCCAAACGAACTAATTTTCTATGGGCCCCACAACTTTCGTGGCCCCCGAGGTGGCATTTTCGGGGTAATCTAATTTTATGCTTACATTTGATTTACAAGGTCCATGTTCTCAAACATATTCAAATTAAAATCAAGTATTGCTTAAATTTCAGAGCATTATTCTTAGTTAATTAATTTGCTAGTTTTTTAATTTGTTTACAGATCCATTCGGTCCAATTTTTTTTCGCAGTTGGCTGACTAATTCACGAGTCAACAGCTCTGGAATTCTTTGCATTAGAATATTAAGATTCTGCCAGAAATATTATGAAAATTTTTTCTTGTTAAATTTATGTTTAACATTAATTTTAAATTTAAATTTTTCTATACGCGATTTAAATTTTTAATTTTTTTATAATAAAACCAACATTCTTGATATTGATCCGCAATTTAAATATTTTGTTATTTCAGGTTGGCGTTATATCTGTTACTTAAAAACTTGCATGCATAGAGATTAAATTAAGATCAATAAAATATATCTTGTTTTGGAAGTTGGGAGGGGAAGGGGGCCTCGAAGCACAGTGCCTACAGGCACTTGCAGGGCTTAATCCGGGCCTTAGAATGCATGCTGTATTGGGGAGTAAAAGAGTGTCAAAATGCTTGAAACCACCGTTTCTCAGAAAGAAGAAACGAACGAATCGTGTCTCATCCCAGTAAAAGAGACAGTAACAGAGCCTCTACCCGTTTTCTTTGTTTACATAAAATAAATTTGATGAAAACAGTTTCTTAAAATTCAATAATGCCAATAAAAACAGCTGTTATAACACACTTTTATTAGTGTTACTATAAACATTTTTTTAAAATTTTTTTATTTTAATTACCTTCCACTGTTATAATTATTGTGCTGTTTATGACTCACGACGAACCGAAAGGAACTGTTGCGTAACGTCACTTTTCAGATTGATTAAAGAAAAGAAAATTAGTTCGATAGGATGCATTATTCAGGGCCCCTGTAGGGGCCTATAGGAAATGCAAGCTTCCGGAGTCCCCACCCCAATTTCCAAAACCAGATATTTTTTTATTAATTTTAATTTAATCTCTTTATAAGCATTTTTTCAGTAACAAATACTATGACAAACTGTAATAACAAAGTTTTTTTTTTTTTTTGCGCCGTCATCTTCCAAAGGATTTTCTTTAGTATCTCGACTATAAAAGATTAAAATTTAAAAGTAATTTTAAATAAAACAGTTCAAAAATTACAACAAATTTTTAAACACAATTTCTGATACAAAATTTGTCAGGACTGTCGACTTGTGACACATTGATCTGCTAACGAATTTGAAAACATGAAAAATTAAATACCGTTCTGAAATGTAACGATACATTTTAATTTCAGTAAGTTCGAGTACGCGGCTCTTATAAAATGAAATCCCTAAAATAATTCTAAAAAATAATAATCTCGGGTCCCGCGAAAGTTGCGGGGCCCATAGGCATTTGCCTACATTGCCTAAAATGTAACGATACATTTTAATTTTAGTAAGTTCGAGTACGCGGCTCTTATAAAATGAAATCCCTAAAACAATTCTAAAAAATAATAATCTCGGGGCCCGCGAAAAATGCGGGGCCCATAGGCATTTGCCTACATTGCCTGTTTATTAATCCGGCCCTGCTTTTATTTATGGAGAATAAGAGAACTGTTTGAAATCGTCGTTTCTCCGAAAAGAAATATAGTAACAAAACTTCTTTTGCCTTTTTACTTTCTCGTATACGAAGTATACAACGAGAAAGTGTTGTAATCGTCAAAAAATTCGAACTCGAGATTTTGACGAATCTCCACGTTTTAGACCTCCCCGAGTCCGAAAAACACAATTTTAGAATTAAGTCTGTCTGTGTGTCTGTATGTCTGTGAACACGATAACTCGAAAACTATTAGAGCTACGGGGATGAAATTTGGTATGTGGTCTTTAAACATAATTTGTAAGTTTTATCAAATTTTGGGCAAACTCCATCCACGGGAAGTCTGTCTGTTTGTATGTCCGCGGTCATGTGAACACCATAACTCAAAATCTTGAATAGTTAGATGAATAAAATGTGGTACACAGTTTTATCGTCATGAATGCAGGTCCGAATAAAATTTTGGGCCAAATCCGTCAAAGTGTTGACTGTCTGTCGGTCTGTGTAATTTACTTTTGAAACCAATCCGTTATCTCCACGCGCATGCGTACTGGAAGCAATCTTCTGTTCCCGCGAAAGGAGAGAATTTACGTCAGTTTGTCCTTGAGCCGGCAAGAGCGGAAAATCGGTACGCATTTCTTTGAATTTTATTCTTTACCTAGATATTTTTCAATCACTATAATGAAAAACCTTCTGATAGTCATTGGATTCTGGGTAACAGTAAGTTCGAATTGTTTTAGCCACGCTGGGGAAGAGGAAACGGCACCTTTTTGGGGAAGTATACGAGAAAGTTTAGGGGAGATCACTCCACCTGGTTTAAACAAGATAATTTCAATAACTTGTGAGACTGATTAAAGAAAACAGTTGGTTCAAATGAATACATTCAAATTTGAATAAGAAATAAAGGAATCTAACACTGTTTGAAACCACAGTTTCTCAGGAAAAGCGAACACACCCCAGCAAAAACACCGTAAGAGAATTTTAAGGGATAATTTTAACGATGTAAGAGATTGATTAGAGAAAAAAATTCGTTCGAATGAATGCATTTTGTAGTGGGGAATGAAAGAAGGTAAAAGTGTTTGCAACCACCTTTTCTCAGAAAGAAAAAATGAACGAATCGTTTTTCATCGCAGTAAAATGTCTGTGTTTAGATAAGATAAATTTGTTGGAAATAGCTTTTAATAGCTCAATAATGGCAATAAAGTAAGATTTAAAAACTTAGCTTTATTAGTTAATTTAAAAATAAAGTTGAAATGTTCAAAATTTATAAAAATGAATGACGAATCAGAAAGTCAATGAAAAATCGATTGCAAAATTACATCTTTTCGAACATGAAACAAGTCAAATTAAATAAAAGTGTTTTTAAAAAAATGCACTTTCATTAGTGTACTTGAATCTATAATTTTTTAAAAATGTTGATTGCTTTCTACTATTTAACTATAATTATAGCACAATTAGAAACTCACGACTAACCCAAAGGAACTTTTTCAAAACGTCACTTGTGAGACTAATTAAAGAAAAGAAACTTCTTTCGAATGAATGTATTTATTACTGGGGAATAAAAGAATAAAAATGCTGGAAACCGTCATCGCTCTCAGCAAAAACGAATGAACCATTTATGAAGGCTATATCAACGGCAGCGTTGCGTCAGCGATTTTCGTGAACACTAGGGTAATGCAACTAGCCAAAAGTTTCTCGTCACGTAACCGGCCAAATAAGATGAATGAAATCGTGAACTTTAATCAATCGGCTTAAAAACGTACACGATAGTGATGGAAACTGTCAGAACCGAAAATTCAAACCAATCGGGTGTGACATCGACGGTGACGTAGTTCGGCTTCCATGATACCGAAATCCTGTCTGACTAGTTGTTTCAATGTTCCTAGTGACGAGAAACTTTTGTCCAGCTGCATTACCCTAGTGTACACGGAAATCGCTGACTCAAGGCTGCCCGTCTGATATAGCCTTTACCCTAGCAAAATAAGGCAACAGAACTTCCATCCATTTTTCCTCTGTTTAAAATAGGATAAGTTTAATAACATATGACACTAATTAAATGAAAAAATCTTTGAAAGAATGCATATAGTAATGAGGAATAATAGAACGTAAAATTATTTGAAACCGTCATTTCTCAGGAAGAAAAACGAACAAACTGTAGCGTCATATAAAAATGCAGCCCAGAAATTAAGTAATATTTCTTTTAATTTAGTTTATTAATGACACACAGGACTAGCACAACATATATAGATAAACACACAAAACATTTAACATAAAGAAAAGAAATTATACTTTACAAATCTCATTATTTCGAATCATGGCCACACAAAATAAAACTATCAGCCTCTTCATTCTCAAACACAAACAACCACTCTCACTACTGTCCGACAGCCAACTGAAATGTTTACAGAAGAGTCTTGTGCCACGCCATCTACTGCAGGCGACAGCAACTATAATATCCAGTTTCTTACAAAACAAACAAATAACCCCCTTTTTCTACCCTCGCAAAATACAGTTACAGAACTTCCGTTCATTTTCTCTGTTTAAATGAGATAATCTTAATAATATGTGCGAATGATCAATGAAAATATTTCGTTCGAATGAATGCATTTAGTAGTGATAAATGTCGAAACATAGTACTGTTTGAAACCACTGTTTCTAACACCCTAGCAAAAAGCCAATAATAGAAATTCTGGCCAATTTTGTTTAAATAAGATGAATTTAATAACATGCAAGACTGATTCTAGAATAGAAAATTCTTTCAAACAAATACAATTAGTAGAGGGGATAACTGTTTGAAACCACGGTTTTTCAGAAGAAAAAAGCGAAAGGATCGTTTCGCATCCCAGCAAAAAGACAGTAACAGAATTTCTTTTCAATTTCTGTGTTTAAATGGAACAAGTTTAATAGCGAGTGAAGCTGATTAAAGAAATATCGTTCGAATAAATGCATTTAATAGTGAAGAATAAAGGAACATAACAATGTTTGAAACCACCGTTTCTCAGATCAACGAACGAAACATTTTTTAACCTATCAAAAAGAAATAAGAGAAATCCTGTCTGTTTTCTCTGCTTAAATAAGTTAGTTTTAATAACATGAGAAACTGATTAAAGAACAGAAAACTCGTTTCAACAAATGAAATCAGCGATTCTACCAAGCTGTTCATGTTATATAAATTTGAAGAAGATCATCTGTTATTTGTATAACGTTTCTTGAGTATTTATCACGGCAATTTTCGTATCGTCGTGATAAATACCAATATTATTATTTGATCAAGTTACTTATTCCATCGTCACGTGGTTTTGCCGCTGATAAACCCTTCTTGGTCGGCGTCGCACGTCATACGTACGGTTTTTTCGTGGCCGTACGGTCGGTGTCGCATGTCATGCGAGGAGAGAAATTGCATCGTTGAAAGTGAATTCGTGGCTACTTATACGTCTCGTTCTATTCCTCGATTTTACAATGTAGGCAATAAATGATTTCAATGTAGTCTTCACGCTTTGATGATCAAGAAAAGTTGTAAAGCTATTTTCATGGTAAGGATGTAAAACTGTTTTAAAAAACATATTTTAGATATCATTTATAATTCTTTTCATGCGGATATTTTTCTTAAATACCTCAAAGCAAGAGATTTTGAAAATATATTATCAGAGAGCATTTTGTTTAAATTTAAAACTTGGGTGCATTGCAAGGAAAACTGGAGATCAATGAACGGGATTTTGCATTTTCGAATTCAGGATAGAACATATATTAATTTTCAGCAATAAAAAAATGCTCTTTTTTGAGGGGGGGTCAGAAGTTCGAAAAATAATCCCACCAAAAAGGGGTTAAGTCTATGATAGTAAAAATTGCTTTCTTGGGTTCGTTCAAAATACAAAGACTATCCCAGTGGATCAAACCCGTTCTCAGGCATTCAGCAACTCCAGCTATTTATAGTCTCCCCGACAGGGCGTGATGTCACGTGGAATCATTTAATGCATTATCCGCTCTTAATGGAGATATCAAGAAAATTCTAGTATTTTTGAGGACCTTCATTTTGTCGCCAAAGTCGCGAAGTTTGTGGCCAAGTCGCATAAATGGTCACGAAATTTGCCGCCAATGTCAGGGAGTGTTGGCTGACCTGGCCCCGATAATTAGCAAGAGCATCTGTAAAAGTATCTTTCCAACCCTCAGACTAACATTGCTGGGAAGCGACTTTCCATGTTCGTAACAGTAGTGAAAATTGCTATTGCTTTGAAAATTTATCAAGAGTCAAATTATGATGTCCGTTGTCCTATAAGCAATGCTGTCTTCACAATGAATGACAACTTTTAAAGACTGCTATGAAGAGAAGATGTTAGATTTTTTTATTTGGGAGACGAGGTCTACAATGTAGCTAAGTTTTGAAAATATTGAAATAGTGTACTGTCGTGGAGAGACGAGAAGTTTAGAAAATTTCTATCGTCTAGCACATCAGGAAATAACTATAAAGTATGTTATAAAATTCCATCTTTGCAAGCAGAAACAAGTGAAGTTAATTAAAAGTGTTTAAAAACACACTTTTATTACTATACCAGAAAGTATTTTTTTATTATTTTAATTGAATTGCTGATTGCAGAAACCCCATGAATCAAAAAGTTGGGGAATTGATTAATTTTTTAAATCAATCATTATAATTTTTTAACTGGTAGATGTTAATTACCGACCATGTGACTTTGCATGAGCAGTTAATCTATTTCAAAATCAAATGATCGATAGCTCCGTCGTAAATTTAAAATTATTGACACATGCGGTTTGTTCTGTAGCTGAGAATTTTCCTGAAGCGAATGAATGAAATGAACACGAAAACAAAAAGTAGTGCTCATTAGTAATAATCGTCATAATTAGAAATTCTCAGTCATTAATGACCTTCGAGAGATGCAAATTAAGCATAATCGATCATTAATGTCAAATTTCAAGGAAATAAATGCTTTTTCATACTTAATGTTTTCGAATAAATTTCATTTCGAAATTTCAATAAAATAGCTTTTAGAATTTCAAAATAATTTTAAAATAATGTTAAAATGCCGTTTTGTTTAAAGATATATATCCCTTCATCAGTGGTTTCATCAGTTAACATAAGGTATACACTATATGCCCAAAAGTATCCGGACACTTGCAGATTTTCACATTTTTTAGAACTTCTCCGGAATGGTTTAACTGAATGCCTTCAAACTTCGGACATGCTAAGAATAGACAATAACTCACATTTTACATTGAAGATTTGTCCTGAGGGCAACTAGGGGACCGTCTACAAACTGATGAAGACAAAAACATTTTTGGCCCACTCCGCTTCACACAATACCGATAACAAGATGAAACTTTCAGAAATGGTAATGTATAATGTGCATAATATTTACAGGAATTTTCGTAAACTCAACACAAATATTTGGGAAGATATAAAGGTTTTCTTAAAAAATCTCAAATTTTCCCACCTGTTTTTTGCTTATAACATGCAGAGTTTTCTGTTATATTATACGAAACTTACAGAAAGGATGACAATATATTAGAAAAGCATTTTGTAAAAATTTGGAAAAGAAGTTCTGAATATTACAGGAATTATGAGCATTTTTAGTAAATACTGTTTTACTGCGCATGCGCGAAACATAGTGTAATTTTTCTTTCACAAATTTAAAGCCAGATATATTAGGCAACTTATATTAAAAAATTCAGTTCAATATCATTAGCATTCAGAAAGATATCGGCATTACAACGAGCAGAATTTTAGCTCCTGTCGAAGAGAAGCTAAAAGATGAGGGGTTGTACACAAATTGATATTTTTTAAACTTATATCTTTAAATAGTTATATTGAATTGTATAGTGGTTAGAATTTGCTGAATACCCATTAAGACTTATCAATTACGTGCATAACTTAAATTCCAGCTAATTAGGCACTATAAATAACAAAAATTTTATTACTATAATTATATTATTTACATGATTATTAACAAGTTACATATTACAATTTTACGGTCAAACGATATTTTTAAATATATTTCTTTTATGGCGAAACGATTTTTTATGTAATTAATTTCTTTTCTTAAAATATTTTAATAATTCTACATATATATTTTTTTATTCGTTACGAATGTTAGATGTCTTCATGGGTATTCAGCAAATTCTAACCACTATACAATTCAATATAACTATTTAAAGATATAAGTTTAAAAAATATCAATTTGTGTACAACCCCTCATCTTTTAGCTTCTCTTCGACAGGAGCTAAAATTCTGCTAGTTGTAATGCCGATATCTTTTTGAATATTAATGATATTGAACTGAATTTTTTAATATAAGTTGCCCTATATATCTGGCTTTAAAGTTGTGAAAGAAAAATTACATTATGTTTCGCGCATGCGCGGTAAAATAGTATTTACTAAAAATGCTCATAATTCCTGTAATATTCAAAAATTCTTTTCCAAATTTTTACAAAATGCTTTTCTAACATATTGCCATTTTTTCTGTAAGTTTCGTATAATATAATAGAAAACTCTGCATGTTATAAGCAAAAAACAGGTGGGGAAATTTGATATTTTTTAAGAAAACTTTTATATCTTCCCAAATATTTGTGTTGAGTTTACGAAAATTCCTGTAAATATTATGCATATTATACATTACCATTTCTAAAAGTTTCATCTAGTTATCAGTATTCTGTGAAGCGGGGTGGGCCAAACACGTTTTTGTCTTCATCAGTTTGTAGACGGTCCCCTAATTGCTCTCAGGACCAAATCTTCAATGTAAAATGTGAGTTATTGTTTATTCTTAACATGTCCTAAGTTTGAAGGCAGTCAGTTAGACCATTTCGGAGAAATTCTAAAAAATGTGAAAATCTGCAAGTGTCCGGATACTTTTGGGCATATAGTGTATGACTACCTTAAATTCCTCGTTTTGCTGAGAATTTTCGAAATTTGTTTTATTTGTTCATTTTATAGGCCATACATTTAGGTATCTAAAAATGCTTTATTTTTATTTCTACTATAATTACAAGTAATGTTATAGCATTAATAATAAACTGAAAGTGACAATTCTGATACCGGAAGTGGCAATTTAAAGAGCCTTAAAAATTACTATTATACCATTTTTTAATTCTCAAGCAATATATTGTCTAAAAATATAGATTTAAGCTTCCTTTCTTATTTTTATTGTTTTATTGGTTTTTGGCGACGCTTTTTTTTTAAAAAAATACAACAGCAATTACAACAGTAAAAATTATTTTTTGGCGCTCAAATTGCAGTTTTATAATTTAATTCCATTTATTTTAAACTGTTACCTGTTCTCAAGTGTTTTGAAATGTAAATTTATCCATAGATGCTTAAAAATTACATGAAAATTGACCACAAGCTAATTCAGATATCGGGACACCATTCACTATCTACTATATAAAATTATTCAGAAAAAATCTAAAAAGCTAAAAGAACACAAAAGTCGTTTAAAATCAACTAAAAGAGGGATTGACTTGTAAATACGGCGAGTTTTAACATTCTAAGGTGTGTACAAAGTTTTTTGTACTCTATGAAAATCTTTAAAAGCGTTTTCTGAGAAATTGTGTTTTTTTTGTATTTTTCTTCGCGGCAAACATCATTTTGGAAAATGTTTTTAAGATATTCAAATGAAATTTGGTCAAATGTTTTATTTGTTTATAGCTATGTTTTGAACTAGAATCTAAGCTCTCTGCCTATATTGATTTATTTTAATGACTTTTTAAAAATTCGAGTTTGTTGACAAAGTTTGGAATATCTCCAAAACTTTTCGAGGTATTAAAAATATTTTAGTTCATAGCACAGATAGGCATGTTAGCTAAATACTGTGCAAATATTGATGAAATACATTCAATAGAACTTGTTATAGAGGTTTGGCGTAAGTGCAAATTTTCACTAAAATTTTGCTAAAAATTGCCTGTATTTTAAAAGTCAATGAAATTTCCAATGAAATTGCAGTGGAATTCTTAATTTTATAACTCATTTTAATTAAAAACATGAATGTTTCATTAAAAATTTTTAAAAAAAGTGCTCCGAAGGTAGTCACATACCGAAAAGAAAAACTTGAATATGCACTGGCAAATCATCACTTTTCGTAAAATACAAAACATGTCTGTGATCACGTATAGCTGACAGGGTAGAATAAACATCTGCTCTCTTAAACCGTCCTAATCGGAGAGAGTCTGATCTGAATTTTTTGTTTGAAGTCTTTTACTCCTACTTCAAAATTAGTTAAAACTCCTTCCTAAACCCTATTTTTCGGCTTCTATAGTCAGACTTCGAATGCTATTCAGCCAAATTTCTACAGTTTGCAACTGAATTCCCGTTTTACACTCATGTTGAGAAAAAGTGGATCGGCAATGACTCTGAAGCGGATATCTAACTCAAGCCATAAACATCTTTTAATGTAACTCATTCTCAGCAGATAAGGGTTGCTTATACCGTATCTGATTTTTCCAGCTTGTTCAGAAACCGTTCCCTCTTGGTGAAACAAAATAATTACCGACTAAATTCGAGAAACCGAATTTTCCGTGAAAAGAAATTTCATTGAAATATCTTCTGTGACTCTGTCACCTGGGTTTTTCTGAAATTTCTGAATCTTTATTTTTCTTAAATTGCATCGTACTGTCAAATAATGATAACTTCAATTTTATTTCCCCTCTAAGAAAATATCATTATTGTCAAAAAGTTCGATCACGAGATTTTGATCAATCTCTACGATCCACGATCTCCCGAGATCGAAAAAAAGAAACATCTATGGAATTCTGTCTGTCTGCCTCAAGAAAAAGTTCGATCACGAGATTTTGAACAATCTCTACGATTCACGATCTCCCTAGATCGAAAAAAAGAAACATGTATGGAATTCTGTCTGTCTGCCTCAAGAAAAAAGTTCGATAACGAGATTTTGATCAATCTCTACGATTCACGATCTCCCTAGATCGAAAAAAAGAAACATATATGGAATTCTGTCTGTCTGTCTCAAGAACAGAACAAGTTAGATAAATGGTATTTGATCTGTGGCCTTTACACCAAACTTTAAATTAAATCCCCCGCCAATGAGTTAAGTAAATAAAATTCGGTATGTTGCTGTTCACCACAATTACAGATCTGTATCAAATTTGGGGTCCAATCGGTGAAAAAGAAGTGGCAAAATGGCATACTGGCTTTTTTCACTACGCAAGGAAGCACAAAATACTAGGTATGTGTAATAATTATTCGTGGAAATTTGCCCTGTCCTTACTGACATACAAATTTCGGTTTCTAGAAGTTCCAAATATACCCAGCTGAAATGTTACATAAGTATACGAGAAAGTCCAGGCGAGAACTGGAGTGAGTATCATGAATTACTCAACTCTCTGATTCCTGACACCTTTGTAACTCGGGGGGACATCAGAATATTCAAACACCCGAATTCCTCTTTCGAAGATAAGAGAAATTCTCTACCTCTCCCCTCAAAATGCGAAATGACTGCTTGCATTCTTAATGGGTTGATATACAAAAGAGGACTCTATTTAGCTGATGGCTAAAAGGGGGAATTTACTACAAGTAAATGGGTTCGGTTGAAATGAGAGCTCTAAGGAAATTTCACTGTCTACCAAAACCATCTAGATGAGCCATTTCAACGAATAAAACATACGCCACGGGTGTTCAATCAATCACATTCAACGGAAAGGGAAGGCAATTTTTCAGGAATGTTTGGACACTTCGGGCGCCCGTCGTTCTTTCAATGAACGGACGTTTGGGGCTT